>JAOTAV010013760.1:0-25820 GCA_026546445.1 Cyclargus thomasi | reverse complement strand
AACCTAACCTAACCTAACCTAACCTAACCTAACCTAACCTAACCTAACCTAACCTAACCTAACCTAACCTAACCTACACTAACCTTCACTGGACTGGGCGTAGCTAACCTGGGCGTTGGGGGGCGGGCGGGGGGTTCGGGGGACGCGCGGGCGCGGGTGTCGTCGGGCCGGCGGCCGTAGAAGGTGTCGCTGAAGTCGGTCTTGCGCAGGCCGGTGGTGATGCTGACGTAGTCGTCGCGGTCGCTGCCCGCCGCCGTGCCGCCGTCCTCGCCGGAAAGACGCTCTGGAAGGGAGCAAAAATATTATTAAGTCATCCTCATCACTCAGAACCAGCGAGTATGTAATAAGTATGTGCCTGACAAATAAGAAGCCTAATAAATCCTTTTAGCAATGCAAAATTTTATACAAAACCTAAAATTAATAAACAACGTTTCTACGGTCTCGGTGTGACCTCACGAGACCAGATAGCACGCTATTTCTGGTCTCTACCCCTCTGAGCCACGATCACTGTTATTACGAAACTAGGTATTATTTTAATAACATGTAATTAATAATATCCCAGGCTGGAGGCAGCAGGCAGGAGGTAATATAATTTAAATACAATAATTGTGTGCACGTCCTGACGCAATGAGCAGTGTAAACACATGCATAGTCATAATATATCAATAATGGTAATCAGACGAGATCTATTACTGTTATGTTATTATTATTATTATTATCTACCGACACTGCTGTAGACGTTAGCGAAGGTCGCTTAGATCACACCAGTGATTAGCTAAGATATAAACGAGTGACAATTTATATAAAGAGTTGAAACAAATAACCCACAAGACTCAAATATGTTCAAAATATTTTAATACAAGGATGACGATTTTTGACGATCTCCGATGCTGATCATCCGGCACTCTCCCGGCCAAGTCTCGAGCTTAGCCATTCAATGTTAAAGAATGCTCAACAATATTAACACAGTCTCGTTCTGGATTGCGGAGTGAACGATATAAGGGGATATATAAATAGTATTAAGCTAATGTTTCCTGCTCTTTCGCCTTTTACGAGTCTATATTATGAGCATTTTACGTGTATGGGAACTTGCAACCTGACGATTAGGTTATGACAGGTGTGGCCATACTGCTAAGCGATCAACAACCGTGGTAATTTAACCTGATAATGTGTCTCCTAAGCTGTTGTAAACTAATTATGTTTCTCCTGCCAATAAAATATAGGTCTAATGTCTATAAGAATATCTGTCTTCCTTTCTTAGCATTTGTCAGCTCAAAATTGTTGACCAAAGTATTTTCTACTAAATTAATAATATAATTTTTCAATAGAACATCGGTAGAACATTCTGGACCGCACTTAATAATAGTATGCACAGCGTTATTGGCACCAAGTTAGTTACTATGACGAACTTCACCAAATTCGTTCAACCTTCTGAGGTCGTCTCGCGCAGGCACCTGATTTGGTTTATGATTGCTTTATTCTATATTTAAATAAAATAAACAATACTATCAACTATATCTCCTATATACTCGTATATAATTAGCCTCTATATACTTTCAGTAATGAGAAATAACTTACACAAAAAGTTCCCAACTAAGAATATTAGACACTAAGGAATGATGAACTGACAAATGATGTAATTTTTAAAGTTCAACCATATAGAAATCATATCATGTTGATACAAGTTTACTCAGCTTAGCATGAAATTGAGTTGAACCAACACGAGGGAAACAAACCCAACTGTACAAATATGATTCATCAGAGAAAAACAATACACATGCAGCTGAAAGTAACCAAATGGACCTAAGCACTAAATAGGTCCTTGGGGGGAACAATGCCTGGATCTAACGATGGAAAACCAATTCTAAGTATTTGTATTAGGGTTGCAATTCCTCTGGCGGGAACAACAATGATTCCACCAGAATCTGATGGAGGAGAAGCAGCTCTAGTTCAAAGTTTGAGGGTAGATTATCCCGTGACATTAATAAAATCTGGTGCTGAGACTGCTATCTCCTGACGTTGGAAAAGTAACCTTACTTTAAGCTAAGAGGGTTCATATTCCTCTGTAAAGGATAATTATGTTTTAAAACATTCTCCTAGTGAGTCAGGAGTGAGGAGAGTTGTGTCCATGTGTCTGTATATTTAGAGTGGTTTAGGTTCTAATTGCGGTGAATTCCTTTTCTGGAGGTCTTTGTGTTTCTTTTAGAGCGAGCCCTTTGACGGTGAAATTAGCAACATATTATACTGAGTGCATAGATTAGTTTCACTTTGAAAGAAAGAAAGAAAATAAATTTATTTGGTAATTACACAATAAACAACAACAACATGAATACACATCCAGATACCAAATTGGTTCCCATTCAGCATGAGATGCGGTTACGTTGTCCGCATCGCTGATTTTGACAGTTTATTAAAATAACCAATCACACTCGGGTTGAAACAGCCACCAATGGCTGCGCAGACGGAGCTGTATCATTCAAAAAGAGTGCAGAGTCATTTACAGCAGATTATTTTAAACCAAATACAATTAGATTAGTGAGCATGCGCTCGACGACTGAATGCTTATCACTACATCACCCTCATATTACAGTCAGGTTATTAGCAATTTATGCTAAAAATAAAGAACACCCTTCAATTAAGTAATCGATCGAGCGGCAGATGTAAGCATGATAATTATTTTGGACAAATCATACGGAGCTTAGCCGACAGATGGTTAGCAGTAGTCAAACATTTAACAACTAAAACATCTATTGCTAATAACACCATCTGTAACCTTAAAACTAACAACGATGACATTAAATGGGGCTTTAAATTTTGAATATAATTTGCACTTTCCTAGGGTACTTTCGTAGCGGGTCCTGATAATGACAGATGGGTCCTACTTGTGCTATATTACAAAACAACTAATCGTAAACGTTAGATGCCTGACACGTATAAAATAACATTAAATCATAAAAACCTGTGCTGCTCTGTACGACATGTGCGGTGACCTTGAAGTGACCTCCGGTATTGGCACGGGGGACCTCAACTGTACCACTACACAACCAATGTAGGCGGACAACGATATACAATACAATGTTACTGTTTCAACTTTAAAAGTTGTACGATAGTATTGGAAAATTGAAAATAACTTAAATAATAAAACTAGCAACATATAAATTTAGAAGTTGAGTTAATGATCTTTAAGATATCAGATTAACTTGGAAGCAGATATTATAATCGACGTCTAAAACTAAGGAATTTTACAGAACGTGGAAATTGTAAGACGTTAAGACCTCCAGTTTAATCACGAAAACTTAGAACTTGCACCCTTACTTAAGACAGCTGTAAGAAGTTGTCCTTTTATCCATCACAAAAGTATGTTAGCTGATAATTACATCAATGTAACAAGTTCGACACCAGCTTCGCCTTATGCGGGCGCACCATACCGAGAGATACCTCCAGCGGGGATATAAATAGACATACACATGTCACTCTCACTTGTTAGCTGCTATAAATACCGACCTATGTTATGTTCGACGATATCTGCATGTGTTACCAACTTATTTGGCGGTTTAATTTGTTAAACGATGATAAACTTCATATTATATCTAGAGTATTAACCTGCAATGTGTATTTCGTAATCAAAATTCAAAAGATAACGTACGTTAACTTTGAAAACATACTTTAAATGTGATCGTTTGACAAACTACATTATAACCTCACACAAAACAAATAACTTAACAATTTCACCGTTTAGAAACTAAGGAAACTGAACATAAAACTGCAAGTAACAGTCGAGAAGCCGTTTGAGCGAATTCGTTTCGCGAAATGTAACTCGAAATTGCAAATAAACTTAACAACTTTCTTGTCGTTCGGTGGAATATCTAACTAACCTATCGCCGAGTCAATATTTGAAGTATGAAGCAACAGTCTTCGCCCATTTATATAATCATAAATTTGAGGAGTCAACCTGCGCAACGGCCGGAAGCCCGGTTACGACATCCATTGTTCCAGCGAGCTGACAGTACACCTCGCGGTGACATACTTGCTCCTATAGGGGTAGAGACCACCGACCTCACCACGACCATGACTCACTTAGATGAGGATATATCTAATAGAATAAGTAGTGTATTCGAATTCAAGTCAACCGTAATTACAGAGACTCATTTGGAACAAAATAATGGCTTTTTTACATTTATTGGTTGATAAATAAATATTTATTTGATTTCATTTTATCGCATTATATGCTGCAAAAATTCTCTTTATATAAGGTTCAGTTGAATCCGAAAATATGAATATGTTTAATACGAGGTGAAGGTACGTACCATTGTAATCAGCGTCATCGATGGAGTTCTGGCTGTGGACGGAATATCTGTTGGCGGTCCTGGTGTTGGGCGAGCCGTGCGCGGAGCCGGCCACCACCCCCAGGCTGCGGTACCCCTCGTCCGACACCTCCGAACCGTTGTCAGAGGCGCTCTCGGCGGCCGGCGTCGGCGACACGGGCCGGGGGCTGCGGCCGCGGACCGCGTGGGGGGTGGGGACCAGGTGGTTGGTCGTAACCACCTTGGTGCGGCGGTCGGGGGAGGCGGAGTGGCGGGCGGGGCTGCGGGGGCGCGGGGCGAGGTAGCGGCGCCCTGGGGACGCGGCTCGCTCCACCTCGCCCATGTAGGGCAGGCTGGCGGGCGCCTCCAGCTTGTTGCTGACGTGGTTCTCTTGGTAGGGCAGCGAGGCCGGCTCGCGGTGGTCGGGGCGTTCGTAGGTTACGGTGGCGCCGTCGAGGTCGGTGCGGGGACGCGCCAGCCGCGCGGACAGCGACGTGCGATGCTGCGCGCGGCAGCGGCACGGGTCGTGCTTGTCCAGGTAGTGCGCCAACGTGTCCCAGCCCCCACCCACGCGAACCATCACGTGGGAGCGAAGGATCTGAAACGCATTAGGGATCCTGTTGTATGTGACTATCACTAAAACCAGTCAGTTGCTGTTCTTAAGAACGGCGAAGATTACCCACGTGGTCTCGCTTCACTTAGTGTCTAAATATTGCGCTCTGAAATCTGAACCTCTCGTAACAAATCGTAATTTCTCCCGCGTCTGCACTTTCTATTTGGCTCTAGGCGGTGACTTCCACAATGGGATGACATCTATAACGAAAGCGGCGATTCCGAGAGAAATGGTCCAATCTGTTCTCCCATCTCGGAGGTCAAGCGTGAGTCGGTCTATCTCGACGATGCCCAAACATGGCGCATGAGTCAGGCGCACCGTGCGCAAACATTTAACCGACTCCCAAAAAGGAAGTTATGTCATATACCTGTAAGTTGCGAGCGCGCGAATTTACATCTTTATTGTTGCAATGATTTACGATGCTTAGAACATTTTGGGAGCCGCGAATATTAAACAGGTCCGGACCGAATCCGGTCGCGGTAATCCCGTATCGGGGCATGGCTCGTTTCGTTCAATTATTTTTACGGTTCAATAAATACGCGCGGACGAAATTTTCGCAGTTCGTTAAATCGACTTCCTATTTATTGGCCGCTAAGCTTTATCTGGGTCGCGTCGAAGTTTTTGCGCCACGACTACCGGCTAAAGTTTATTAGTAGCTAATGTTAAAGTCGACAGAAATAGACAGATAATGAGTTTAATTAAAATTGCGATCGTCGATCAAACTAACTCGACAAAAAACCGCTACATGCTGATAATTACGAGCTCGATCGCTCCTTATCGAGCGAGTATTACGTTCGGCGTCATTTTACCTCTGCTTAGTCCTTACGCAGACGACATAACAGTCACCATTAAATTATTACGAAGTAATTAACCATTGAACTCCAGTGCGTTCAATGGTCGCTCCGCTCAGTCTCGGATGGAATCGATTGAGACCGATGTTTTGATTTTTCGGAAACGTCTAGACGTGCGAAAGTGATGTGAGTAGAGATAGCCTTGTGCATCGCACCTGAGGTTAAGACCTCGCTTTCTTTGTCTATTGTAATTTGTAGCACCGTATACTTTTACGTCCTCCTAAATGATGATGCAAAAGGCGACTCACCCGGACGAAGATCAGCAGCCTGGTGTCGCCGATCCTATACTTTCCCTCGGAGACGCGGACCATGGGGAACTGCGTCGGGCAGGAGCACCTCTCCACCAGGTCGCGGACTCTCTCGTCGAGGCTCCTGAGGTCGTTGGTGACCAGCTGCGGCTGCGGTCCCGACGGGACGAGGCCGAGCGCGTTGTCGTGAGGCTGGAGTTCCTCCCCGGCCAATTCCCTCTCGATCTGCTTCTCCATCTGGACGAGAAGGGGCGCGGGCATGCCCAGCACCGACCCCTTCCTGGCGACCTCGAGGAGGCACAGCACCACGTGTTTCTCGTTTTTTCGGAGGCACAAATCGTCTGTTTCGAACAGCAGGCACTCGAGTATGCCGAGCGCCTTGCGGCACCAGTCGATGAAGTTGGAGAGGTTGTCGCGAGCAAAGAAGGTGCCGGCCTTGGCGGCGGGCAGCATGTTGACGGGGCCCCGCGCCATAAGCGCCCTGGCCAGCGCGAGGGCGTCCTCCGCCTCCTGCATGTCGGTGAGGATCCGCCGAGCTGACTCCCGCACGGCGTTCGCGTGCTACAACAAATATCACACCATAAATAAAAATGTTTTGTTAAATTCTGAGTGAAGCAAATGTTTTCAATTACTCGTTGACCTGAACTAACTCGGCTAGGAGAACCGGCATAAAAATATCACACAAGCCACTCTAAAATCCAGATTCATTAACTCAATATAACTGTTTACTATTTCATGGTACCAAAAAATAATATTCTCGAGTGTAATCGTGGTATTAACATAGAAATACGCATTTTTATACCTTCGGGGACTTGTTGATTGAAAGCCAGTACTTTGCAAGTTAGATCACATCTGAGTCAGGTAATTGGTCTATAGACTGTAGGCAGTTTATTTATGTGCAATATAATTGTAGAGATAGGATAATTAATGGACGACGGTCATTTGTCAGAAAACCACGGCTTAGTGAATGTGAGTTCTGATTGTGTCTACAGAATGTTACGAACAGATCAAGGAAGATCATCGTGTTTTCTAGTTTCAGTTGCGCAGCCAAAGCAAAGACTACAGTTACAAGATTTTGGAGCCTAACGTATCTTATTATGATTGATAACCAATCATAATTAGTTAGGCTAAGTTTAAAAAAGTCGTAAAAGAACGTTTGTGTGCTAAAGCGTAGTATAAAGTTAATGATTTTATTAACGATAGCACATCCTGGGAGTAGAATGACTGCTTGCCAGGCTGCTCCTGACTGGGGGGTTATTATGATCTCTTATTCCCAGCCAAGTTCCAGCCAGTCAGCAGTCACGTGACAGTAAATACGTGAAGTCTGACGTTCCCTAATGTCACCAACATGTTTAAAATCCTTTCATAGACAACCAAACTAGTATTCATTCAGTTATTATTCTAATAAGACATTGTAATACGAAAAAAGAACAAGGCAATTGTTGGCCGTATATTGAATTGCCTGGAACCATGCAGGTTTGTAATGATCAAAATAGCCCACCTGATTTGGAATAAAAAAGATTTTGATTTATTATTAATAAAACACCATGTATAATTTAACTGGAGCACAGTAACAATGTCGTGAATTTGTCCCAGGCTCGGCTGTCTTGTACATGTTGAATGCAGTTTTAATTACCATAATTTAGATTTTACAGTCACATAAATATCTGCTAATGCTCTGGAAATTAATGCAGAATTCCTAACGCAGACAATAAACCTGAATTGACTATATGCTGGTTGAAATTACAGAGATACTTGAGTTACTAAAAGACTAGTAAGGGCTGCAGGCTTTTCCTCCTGAGATTGATAGAAATGGAGTAATAGGTATTGTGCGCCGCAGGCGATTGTGTGTGTGTGTGTGTGAAGTTGACCATCTATTTATTCAGTGGTGTGGCTGTGTGTGGCCATGTTATTAAGTCAATCATAATATCCATGTAACGAACAAATGGTTACTTGATCCTACTAGTGTAATCAAGAAATGACAAACCAGAAGCCGTAAACTCATTCACCCCAATCAGGTCCACTTCTAGAGAATGAAGTTATACCTTATAAGTGAACCGGGAGATACGGTAGGTATGAGTTGAAGCTTATCTCTGCCTTTATGGTGTGGGTGGCGGGCGCCACACAACAATTATTATTAAATTGTAAAATATTATTCTACAATCAAATGCTAATTGAGTAATAAATGATTTTACATCTACTGTGTTGTAAATTACATGCCTTTGCCCCGCCCGGCGCCCGCCACTAAAGACTTGACGGTACCTGTAGTCAATTACTATTACCATAAAGGAGTTTGTGCGTATTTTATATGAAATTAAAGGACAATCGACTTATTTTTACATAATGGAATGAAAGGAACCCAACTCACTACACTTATTCTCTATTACTATAGAGAATAAGTGTTTGCGCGGAGTGGCGAAGCAGTTGTGACATTGTCAGTATTTATTGTCTATCCGTGGTTATTATACCTCCTGCGTGGTCCCGTAGTTAAGAGCTCGGCTCTCAACCCGGAGGTCGTGGGTTCGATTCCCGCTTTAGAAACATGAAATTTCCAAGTTTGGTTACGACAAAGCAGGCTGATCACCTGTCACCAGCTGCCTGACAAGTGAGATGATCCATGCGTCGGACGGGCATGTAAAGTCGGTCCTGCGCCTGATCTCTCACCAGTCGTGTCGGCCATCCTTCCCACTATGAGAGTAAAGGAGAAAGTGCTCCTGTGTACTGCGCACACACTTGGGCACTATAAAATTACTCCCGCGTAACAGGTCCGGTTTGTATATAACCGGCCACCGTTATTATTTATTGTCTGATGTATGTTAGCCGGTATATAAGTCCAAAGCAATATGTACTTATACAGTATTTTGTATATCAGTGAGGTTCTCGTTAAGCTGTATATGGCGGACGTCGTATAAGGATCGGCGCCAACATCTCCGAATCTATTACCCGTAGATCTGACGTGTGTCTGACTTCGGTACATCAGACGAGCCGCCGTGGAGACCACGAACAGATACAAGACATTCGACTTTACAGCCACTGATTACAGTTTGTCGGGGCCATGTCGAGAATTCCTAGGGGGCTATTATGCGGTATTGACTTAGCTAAAGGTTCGGTTGGTTTTTTTTTTGTGAATAAAAGCTTCAACCACGGAATATTGACTTCGGTGATAGAAATATAGATAATTGATTGAAATCGAAATACAAAGTATCCTTCAAAGCAAAAATATGCTGATAGAAATCTCAGATAAAAATTCAAATTTCAAATACGACGAAAGAGTAATTGAAATTGGTTTGGAGATTACTCGCTACAAACATACACACAAACTATTACGTCTTTATAATATTAGTATAGGTAATATGGGAGAGCCATGCTTCGGCAGGAATGAGCCGGCTCGACCGGAGTGATACCATGGCCTGACAGAAAACTTGCGTGAAACGGCGTTGTGCTGTATTTCGTTCAGTGAGTGAGTCTACCGGTGACCCAACTTCATTAATCTCCCTATCCCTATTCCCCATTCCCTCATAAAGGCCGGCGCAACAAACTTGCGACTCTTCGGATGTTACGAGTGTTAATAGGCAACAGCAGTTGCTTTCCATCAGGCAACCCGTCTGCTCGCTTGGCCTCTAAATATCATTAAAAAAGATGCTATTGAGTGTACAACTTCGAGTGTACTCATCAATACGTTTGGTAACTCACAAGTCACAACAAGTGACATGATACACCTAGCCTACACGGTACACCCAGCGCGGCGCCACGACCTGACGAAGCGAATTATACTCTAACTTCTACGCCATTGGTACTATATTTAATTGTCTGCATGCGTTGATGGAGCATAACGCCTAGTTTAGTGTCACACAATCGTAGATAATGATTCTGCGCTTGTAGTGCGGGCGGCGACGGGCGACTAAATTCAACGATAATATTAAAATTCTCGTTAAAAAAAATATCGAATATTCTTGTAAACCTCCCTTAGGCAACATGATATTTTTCTAAGACCAGAAGTAGCCTAAGTTACTCTCGATCGTTTCGTCTCAGTTTAATAATATAATAAAATTGTTTATTTCTCACCACAAGTTAAAGCTCTAATAAAGTTGACGATTCTATAAACATATTCAAGATTTTGTGTGAGACTGATGCCTAAACTAGGCGTAGCCTGTATTTCAGGACAATATAATAACTTTTTTACAGTAGTGAAAAACGACATCACAATTCCATTTTTATTTTTTATACCTAAAATCAAGTCAATTGGTCGTTTCGACGTGAAGGAAGGGAAAACTGTTCTCACTAATTTATTATATTTGTAATAGAAGTATGGATGAATAACACCGAATAGTTTACATACATGATAATTTTTTTTTTGTAACTGTAACTGTTTAATTCTTAATTGTAGGTATTAGAATGTTCTGAAAACATCTTCATGATAACATTTCATCAAAGTAGAAACGAAATCAGAATACACATCCATTATCATCATCCCAGTCAGCTCCTGCACTAGGATGTCTCACAGTATGAATCAGGCGCACGCTGTATCACCCACGCGCCATTTTTTACACTATACAGGATGCGCAAAAAACCTTACAAGTGTTTCGAGATTTACTAAATTAGGTTTTAAAGACGTGGTCATCGTCATCAACGACAATGAAATTTTATTTTCAACCCATACTAATATTTATGTATTAAATAGGAAAGTATGTTCGTTTGTTCGTCCTTCCTTCACTCCTGACGGAGCAAAGAGTCAACTAGATTTTTGGCATAGACTTAGTTAAAAGGATGGATGCTACTTTTGGTCTGAAAAAATACACGATGTTCTCAAAATATTTGTATTTTTAAACGATTTTCGATTTCGCGCAAGCGAAGCCGCAGGCAAAAGCTAACTGATTATAAAATATTCAGCTGTTTGTCTGTAAAGAAGTAAAATTTTGAAATTAATAAAATCAATTGTAGTAGACATCAAAAAGGCGTTTAGCGTTTAGTAAAAGAAGGTTGGTGATTGTTAGTTTAAGAACACACTGTATACGTGAGAAATAGATTTCGCAACTGCTCAATCGAAATATGAACCTCGATGAGCGGCATGGGGCTGATGATGATTCACGAATCACGGACTACCGGGCAGACGTCACTACACCCGCAGTCGACGGTACTCACAACTCACACATTAACATACAAACTAGCATTCAAACGAGGCTCGTTAGCGATTATGTATTATTCAGATCGGGATCTATATTATCGCGTAATGGCGGATGACCATATATGGTGCGAGCATTTGCCAGTAATTGATCCTGAGCGCGGAGTGCATAATAAGAGCTTCCAGCCAGCAGCCACCTCCTGGACTAGAAGCTCAGACTCACAACTGGGAAAGATGACCGTCTTTAAGAGCGTCCGTAGCCTGGTGGGTAAGATCTTTGGTTCCCACTCGACAGGGTGCAGGTTCGAACCCTGGTAGACCGATGACACATTTTTCGATCTCAAGTACATAATACGTATGCTCATTGCCGTCGGAGAGTATACTTCGGCACGAATAGGCCGGCTCGACCAGAGTGATAACACAGCCTCACAGAAAACTGAAAACTAGAGTGAAACGGCGTTGTGCAGTGTTTTGTTCAGCTAGTGAGTTTACCGGTGACCCGAATTCCCTAATCCCTTATCCCTATTCCAATTTCCTTTCTTATAATAGAGGCCGGCAACGCGACTCTTCGGAATTCGCGAGTGTCCATGGGCGAAGGCAGTTGCTTTCCATCAGGTAACCCGTCTGCTCGCTTGTCCCCTATAAATATCAATAAAAAAATCCCGCCAAATCTATTTACCATTTCCAAATATGAAGCTAACCTCATTATCTGCATTACAGGCTATTTTTATGAGACGTGATATATATTTACAATCACAGTCATACGAATTAAGACGCGTGTTTGCATCGCCACAAGAAATGCGACAACTCCAAAAGGATACAAGAATCTTCAGAAACGTAAAGATTCTGGTGTAACCTACAGTTTACGGAATTCGTCCCCACCCGAGCCTCTTATCGGCATCCACTTAATATCATATATAAGTGGATGCCGATAATGAGTAATAACGACTAGTTAAAGGCCCAATTGATATAATTTAATCGTTGAAAGGTAAATTGGTGGATACTATAGCGTCGTCCACCGCAGACACACCACCGCAGACACCACAGGCGCGCTTCGATATTGCGACACGCGCGGCGCCCGCACTCCGTTGTCCGTACTATCACCACAGATACGCAGGGAAATTGTTCCGACAGACTACCCGATAAAGGCTATAATTGACCAGAAGCCGATAAAACCCGCTTCACAATGAGCAGAAGAGATACTGTAAATACCCAGTTGTCTCTCACCAACTTAAAGTAACATAATATCATGATTAAAATTATTCATCAAACATGGGTTGGTATTCATAACATAGTCTGAAAAGAGTGGGCAAAAACAGGACAGCTTTACAGAAATAACTGCTGAAGTCGAAGAAGCTAAATTAATTGCCACAGGACTAAAATACTTAATGCTTATTGAATGATAAATTATTATCAATTTACTATACTTATTTAACCCTCCTAAAAAGCAAAAATATTACTATAAACGGTTTAATATGAGGGATCGTGTGGTCGACTGGAGGGAGCTAATTAGAGGCGAAGCGGTGGAGGCAAAAACTGTAATTTCGGGAACTTCAAAGTTGCCAGGTCGTTTATTTTAATTGCATATAATTAATTACCACTAATTAGTCTCGTCCTCTCTAAAGTTCTTGCGTCCGAGAGGTTTTCAGATGCCATTTTCCGAAACAAACTTTTATGGATCAGACGACAGACGTTATAATAATAGCTTTCTCATATCCTTAAAGATTTGATATACACGGTAAATATGTAAACCTTTGCAGATCTATCTTTATAAATGTCAATATATTATATAAGTAAAGTAATCACTCTGGTATAAGTCCCATGTTGAACCACGTATAACAAGTTACAGTCCTTATCTCGTAACTCGCATATATTTTTTTACATTTTCTGATAGCAATTTACTTAGTTTCATTGTTTCCAGTGGCATATGTCTCAAGGTTCGTGGTATTAACAGTGTGTACCGTCTCTAATAGTGCGTTAGAATCGATTTGTGACGGCCGATGTCTGCGATAACCGGTGCTCGCAATACGCTCACAAATTACTCGTATTCCCACGTACCGCTTGCTTAACAACTCAAGCTTAATACCAATACTAACGAACATTTAACCATGGTACATAAAAAGTAATTAAAGTCGTTACGCTCTTAAAACAATAAACTTGAGGAATTCTTTAATACCACCATCGGCTAGGCAATCAAGTCACTTGGAAAGCTTCTCATCCCAACAACTATAAAAATACACAAATTGTCGGAGTTCGTAGATTGTGCAGTCTCGTTTATCAATACTATATTTTATTGGTAAACATCACGAACAGATCAGCTGTAGCCAACAACAATGTTTATTGACATTTGCGGAGCCGATTTTGGCGCGACCTTGGGTCGGATCAGGAAGCCATGGTGCGTCAGATATGGCGTGGGTCAGTTTTTGCGCGGGGCAGGAAACTGACGAACCTGTAAGCGACCTTGTCAGCTTTCTACTGTTTATAATGCCAACTATATGTAACTCATTAAATGGGGCCAATGATTTTTTGTAGATGTTGGCAAAACTCTCAATGAAAATTTAAGTTCCGAAACCAAAACTTTGTGGGTCGATGATCGTTTGCAGATTTGCAATCGGAAGAGCATAATATGCGTATAAAAAGTGAACGGCTGTTGATTGGTCGGAATTTACGAAGTTTACGGAACTGCAGGTAGTTCCCATAACCCGCGAATCGATCAACTATTTCCGCAAAACTTGTTGTAACGGTCGCGGGGTTCGATAACCGTTCTCGCCGAAAACTCGCAGCGGTTCAAGGGCGAGCGACGCAATTAAGAATGGTTTATTTACTTAAATGTGTCTTAAATTAACTTAATGGATGACGCGTCGTGTGATGACCTCCATGAAGACTAAAGTGACTAATGCGGTATTGGAGCAAGTGTTGCATATACAATAAAAGTATAATATAATAGTAAGATTTATGAACGCTTCACACCACGTCAGTCTAGCCCCGTGCTAAGTACCCGAGGGACTAGTGTTACAGGTACCAGACAACGGTAAGTTTGGAAGTAAAGTTTTTATACTATACTAATATTTAAGATTTTAATTATATGGTACACATATATAATACACATCCAAGACCCAGGAAAATTGAAAAACTTTTGCCCCATCGGCGGAATTGAAACTCGCGACCCCCGGCTTAAGCTACCAACGCGCTTACCAACTGAGCCACAGAAATCGTCAGAGAGTACAGAGGACTAAACATTTGTTTACTGCAGATTGCTGCAGACTGTTGGGTGCTGACCAGGACTCATGATCCATAGGAAAGCAATTTTGAAGGTTACGCCTGTATTAAGAAAATTCGAGTTGCCTCGGCAATGACAAAACCAAAATAACGCGTGATTCAGCATCAGGAAATCCTCACAAATAGACTAATAGGTCGGATAACGAATGTCCATATATGGCGCTAATGGTGATCAAGATTCCCGCTCAATGTCGACTCGCAGCTGCCGCACTCGAGGTCGGAGGTCCGGAGCATTTCTAAATTATTCCGATACCAACATAGATACTGAAGGTTCCCTTTGAAAAGATATCGAGCAGCTCTATTCAGCGGTTGGCGTCTCTTAACAAAAGGAGCTTCAATGTTTAGTAACAATAGGAGAGACCTTATGGTTGGGTTAGGCATTATGTGGAACGTGGATAATATTTTTCATTACTGATTTTATTTCTCGCAATTTTGCAGAGGCGATAATGGGTAATATAAACAGGTGCACCGAGCAGCTCCAGTCGAGAGAATGGATCATTGCAATCGCTCGAACTCGTCAGGTGGATGCTTCCGTCTCGGGCAGCAATATGTTAACCTGTCAGTGATTTACGATAAAAGTATCCATTTCATCGCGTCAATAGCCATACATAACCGGTTAGCGGCTATCTCCGACTAAATGCACTCAGTTTTACTCGACGTAATTGGTGAATTAAGCGGCCATTTTTCACGAGACTCGAGACGAGTGTCATCTTAAGTACGGGCTCGCTCGTGTTCAATGAGGATCATCTCCAGTTAAGGATGTTTACGTCCCGAATCCATAAAAATATATTGTTTAATTCCCTTTTATCACCATAGTCTTCCGCGGTGAGTCAACCGGAGGCCTCGTCTCCGGCCTCGCCGGCTCCGGTCCTTATAAGGCGGACCATGGTTTCCCCGCCACGTGATATAATTGCATCTAAATTGGCGGCAAGTTTCGCGCCCTCGGAGCCGTGACAGGTGTCAGCTCGAATCAACTGTCAAGTTGACATTTTATGCTCTTTCCGCGCCGACAACGCCTCGATGACATGTCACTTAATTTTTTAAATGAACAAAATAACATTTTAATATTGTTTTATTCTCGTTGTTATGCAAAAGAGTGAGACAATATTTTTTTGTTGAACGCAACAAGCTGATATTATGAAAGTCGATAGCACCAAGACGTCACTTATCAATAATATGATTAGAACACAATATTTTTTTACTTTTAAATGAAAAAATATGATATTATTACGAAAGCTTAAAAAAACACGTTCTTACAAAATATAATAAAAATGTAAAAAAATAACAAAAAGTGTGCGATGGCCGGGAATCGAACCCGGATCAACTGCTTGGAAGGCAACTATGCTGACCATTACACCACCATCGCAGCTGGCCGACGAACCAAATTTGACGTATATTAGAAAGCGATTGCTTGTAAAAACATAATATTGTATGTATAGCAAAATACTATAATTATTACGGCTACCGTGGGAGAAGTGCGTCGTGTCGTGTCGTGTCGTGTGTGGGCGCAATCACTTTGGACATCGCCGCTGGTGTATCGTGATCTCGCTGTTTCAGATTATAACACTTTTAGTGCCGTTTGTAAACTGTCTACTACATACTTAGATGTTTTTAACCGACTTCCAAAAACGAGGTGGTTATGTGTTCGGTTGTGTATATATATTTTTTTTTAATATTATCATACATTATTGTATAAAAACACACGCTGTACCGATCTCACTTTTAATGTCCTTAGGGTGCCACAAGGAACCTACAGCTACATATAATATTGCTCTGTCCATCCGTCCATATCCAATATCTTGTGAATTGCGAGAAAAATCCGTGCAGTATTCGCAGTGACATGCGACCTGTCCTGCAGAATAGTCACAGCCCGGTAATTGGCCGGTTCCCACGCGCCACGCAGCCGGTGGTATCTGATGGTGACCACCGCCAGGGACCAGGCACCAGCTGACTCGTCCCGCATACCGATGTATATCTCATCGCGAATTTGTTTACTACGTGTTCGCGGTAGCGTCTGCTGTTGGTATCTCGGGTCATCGTCAGAAGGCATTTTAAGAGATTTGTTGATAAAAGTAATTTTCTGTTTAAAATAAATATTACGAACTGCACCGTGGTTACGGGACGAAACAGTGTTTCCCTCTGGTCTACAGATTCCAGTAAATAAGTAACTTTAACAATTCCTTTATAGCCAGTCCATCCAAACGTATATTTAAGGCCAAATCCTCGATTCCTTCTGACCTTCCAATATACACAAAAATGAAATGTCGATCGGTCTGTTGGTAAATGACTCCCACAGCTTTAGTTAATTCCAAGTATGTTGACCGGCGACGACATCCCACGCCGAGTTGAGTAACACCAGATCTGGACCTAGACACACGAAATATCTAGACCTAAATTAGTGCTCACAGATCATTCAGAAAGCCCAAGGCCCTGAGCCTCGTCGGTACGACAGTATGTGATTTCAGTTCTCATTCAGCTTACGGAATTGCATCCATACTTTCATACTTAGTATTACAAATGTGAAAGTACGTCTGTCTGTTATCTCTTCACGCCCAAACGAGTGAAGCGAAGCGAAGTTGCGGGCATCAACTGATAAATCATAATATTTTATTATGTACTATTGGACTCTAAAGTTTGGAGGTGAAATGTTCTGTGCTAATATTTTTACCCAAGTGCCCCAATAGCGTTATGATTTTAAAACGGGCGTAAGCTTTTGATACTTTTTTGCAAGTCTATTCTCTACTTTTTTCACAAATTGTATTTTGAGTATTATCATATTGTGTAACCTGTCTCTGACAGTCCACGCGCGATCCGCATAGTAATAGCGCAAAGCCACATAATGATAATGTAAAATATAACATATTATGCACAGATAAGATATATAAATAATACACACAGACAATTAGCGAGGAGGAAGTCGCCACAACACGCGACGGCGCGACAGGACGACACCATAAAAGGATATATTATTTTTAAAATATAATGGAATATTAATTATTATTGTTGTTTGTAAAGGTGATGTTTTTATTGTATCATAATTTTACGAGCTGGCTTATCAAGTTTTGGACATAATGTAGAGCTCGCTATTTTTTTATTATGTAGCGAACCAGATTTGCTAATAAATCCCTATTCAAAATTTAAATAACAACCAGAAACTTTATTTCCATAATAAGTGGATACAGAGTTGGACATCACAGTCCTCTAAACTATATAAGTCCTGTAAACTATATAAGTACGATCATAGACAAAATACATCTATGGTACGATTAAAATTAAGGATATTGAAGGGCTCGTTAAAGGAAACATATCGCCATCTACGTAAATTCATTTTACCTCAAGTATTGTCAAAAGCCTCATTTGGCCCTGCTTTTTATCTCAACGTGGCAAACGTTTATCCCTTGTAAACTAAACTGGCAATAATTATGGCCACTCTAATCAGAGACACTACAAAACCTACTCAGTAGGTCTACCGTGGGTTTCAAGCAATAGTATTTGTCGATACTCGTTAGCGACTACGTAAATTTTTAGTATGGCAATTTTAGTTCCGCAAGTGACCGCTAGAGGCGTTGATGAATTTGCCATACTAAAAATTTTTGCACAGTGTACAATGGCGGATACTTAAAAATAATAATATATGTACATAAATTATTATATAAATATTACTTAAACATATATTTTTTTATATACATTGTAAACAAACTACGATCCTGACAATTTTTTCAAATGCAGGAGTTGAACTATGTTAAAACCTACCTCTGGTTGGGCCCAACCTGATACCCGGAGGAAGAGCGCTCCAAAGTCAAACAGCCTCCTGGATGTAAAAAGAAGAGTGGACTAGACTGGAACTATGTGGGGGCAGCAGAGCATTATTTGAAAAGCGGAGAACTTTTTCATGGGTATCACAAAGATATTGGAATTGAAAATTTACGTAGTCGATATCGAGTATCGATGAATACTATTGCTTCTAACTCATGGTAAAGTTACTGTAGATCTCAAGGATCCCTTTACAGTCACTTATCGAACCGCCATCTTGATCTAGCGATCGATCGATAAGTTTTTCTATCGCTATCTTATCGCGGCTATTAGAGTGGTCTGACTCCGGGAACAACGACTCATACGAACATGAAACACTTTAAACAATTTATTGGTAATTCATTGGTGACGATAAACTTTGATGCATCGCACTCCGAAACAGAAACAAATGCTCTGGGGAAAGTAACTTGCTCATCGGTTGTCTTGCATCTGGATACCAAACTGGATACGTCAGAATCATAACAGACCTCTACAATTCAGAGGTGGATCCGCTACCTAAAATCTTCAACGCCAAGCAAATAGCTGATAGCACGGTGATGAAAATTCAACTTCAGAGTGCCCTATCGTGTTTGACAAACATTAAATATGAATGAGAACCTAACAAGACTAAATCTAGAAGCTTCTTCCATAGACCAATTAAGTTCCTCTATGCTTCTTCCATTAAGATGCATAGAATATGTTATGTAAAAGTCACCAGTTCGACCTCGACTGTAGCCGGCTCTGTGGCTCGTGAGCGCTGAGCTTGTACAATACTATCGAGTCGGACAGCCGTCGCGCCGCCCGCGTGACCGCCGCCCACAATATAACCAGCCTAAACTTTATTATTAAAACGCCAAACACTATGTCATACTCGAAGCGACCTCGCCGAAGATCGATCGCTTTTAAGAGTGACGGAAAACCTGAAGATATTTCAATTTCAACTTGAATGAATTTACTCAGTACCTTTCTTCTGACAATTAGTTTGCAAATTTTTAACGTTATTAAAATAATAAACTACTGTCATAAACGTAAAGCTGAAAACAAACTGATCGGACCCGGCTGACAGATCATACAGAAACGTCCGAAACTGACGTCAGACGCGGCTGACAGCCCATACAAAAACGTCCGCGATTTACGACTTATAGTTTACACTTCAATGTATAATTATTATCTAGATAGCGGCTAATAAGTCGCGTCCGATAAGTATGTTTTCCGATTAACAAGTTAAAAGCGATTACCCCACGTCATGTTGGTAAAATCTAAGGAAGCACAACGAATACTGCCTTGTTCAGGAACCAACACAAAATGAAGACTTTACACGTCTGAGATACTGTGAGAACGGTGAGAGGAACACGACAACCTATTTGTCTGACGAAGGTATAGTCGTTAGTACAAACTTCCCATGAACTCTGACGGTAAACACATCGCTTACTGGCACGTAGTAACAAATAGCTCAAACAGTATGGGATCTCAGTTGACAGAGTGAGACTTCTCTTAACCAGCTTTGCTAAATCTATCTCGCATTATAAAGGCTGCTACAACAGCCATGTGTATCAAAAATTATAATAGTTTATTTCTGAGTAAATTTAAATCAAATGTTTTCAGAATGTCTACATGTTGACCTTCAACGACAGATAGATATTCAAACAGTCGTTGTGGTCACTTCAATTTAACTGTCAGTAAGCGCGATTTAATAACACCGCAAAGCGATTCAATTTACGCTTGGTTAATCAGCAATTTTATTAATAGTACACAAGCAATCAACGTAAATCACATAACTTATTTGAGCGATTAATAAAACAACATTAACACTCAGGACTCAGAAGTCCAGATGAGTCAATACCTTATAGTAACGAGGGGAGGTATGAGGCGGTATAATCACAATAAACAAACAAACAAACCAACAGCTACCACCCACACCGACATTGACCAGAATTCCCTGATGTATGACCGATTGTAAAGTCACTATTATTTATTTTGGCCCTCTTTCCTTTTTAGGAGGTTTAAATTTATTCAATGGAATCGTGAGATTTTTTTTTATGACGCTCATAAACTAAATATAATATTTTTCAAGAGGAGAAGACAATTTTTACAGTCGTTAATGGGAGTGATGATGATGTTGATAATGATGACAGTGATGCCGATAAAATAAACAACAACAAATAAATTAACGACAAAAACAAACATGATATCGGTACGACATTGAAGGATACGATCACAACAGAAGTTCATTTGTATACAGATCGTTTAGAATTGTTTTAGACTCAACGGGACCTTGCCGACGAAATAAGGACTTTATAAGCAACTTCGAGGTGAATAAGACCGTTTAGAGTCTGTTACAACAACACAATAGGACCAATAGGTAATGTTTACGTCGTTATCAGATGGGCTACTGCCGCGGGACCGAATCAATACTAACAATAAAATGTCAGCTTATCCATGTCACGTCGTCTTGCCCAATGAAGGATTCATAGAAAAATTACACAATTTCGCTTACATGTCGAAACTCAGTATCTCACTTAGATAATATTGCTTTGTGAGTAATTATTGTTTATCAATAACAGCCATTAGCCTATTTACCGTGACTTGTCAATAGGTGATATGATAAGGGATAGGCTCACCATTCATTGAGATATAACAAACACTTGAGCATATCGGCTAATGCTTGAGCTCCTTTAAAGGTTTAACTTTTAATTATACTTCTATGTGGTTGTACGTCTTAGAAGATGACATTACCACAAGAAGACTTCCTTGAACAATATATTTTGAATCATGACAAAATATTTTTATAGTCCTAGCGCCGACTAAATAAGTAACCTATTAGCCTCATCACTCAAAGCACACCTTATAAGGCTCGTCTAGTTAGACCGAGGGTGGCCGGGGGGTCGGGGGGTCGTGTTGAAAGTGATCCCGGGCCGGAGTCACCAGATCCGCGATAGTCCACCTCGTGACTGGGTAATTTGTCCCGCGCGGCATAATGCGGGTCGAGTCGTCTGACCCCCAGTACCCCCCGGCACGAATTTGTCGTCATGACTTACATCGATACCACATTTGGGAGCTGCACATAACGTTGTACTGTTTGCATGTTTAGTACCAATTTGAACGTTGCAGCTGGAATTACATAGTCGTGTTGTGGACACACCTGATAATTAAAATTCTCTCAAAAACCTACAGGAACTTCTTCGATGATAATGTATTATACCATCATTATTTTACCTGAATTATAGCTAAATAACAAGTATAATTTAAATTTTGCAACCTTCGAGTATATTCTAATTTTTTTCCCATAAAATTTTGACAAATCTTGTTATTAGCTAGTGTATCTAAACTACAATATTTTATTTATAATGATTTTTCGGATCCAAAAGCGTCCATTATCGCAAAAATCCGGGAGTTATTAAAATGTTAGTTATCTACTTCATCCACCAATATGTCTTCAATTATGCGCACACCACTAAACTTAGTCCATTAAGAGCTTGTTATGTTGTGATGTTTTTCAACACATTTAACTGTCTGTCATTAACATTGTATCAATGAAAAATCGAAATGTCTCTTCCAACTTTCTTGTTTTCTCCCACTTAATGCATCAACACGTTCGATAAGACTTTCATCGAATAATATGTTTAATTTCTCGTTTTCTAATTGATCTATTATTCCAATTACCGTAGTTTTCCGTGTGTCTTCGACGACTGTTTCCATAACTATTTAATCCGTTCAAAATACGATTGCATCATCAATTTCTTCTAAGGAATTTATGGGGCTCGCACGATTAAGAAAGTACTGAAGACTTTACATAAAAGAATGAATTCGAATGCATCCCCCGCGGCTATGAAAGTATATGGCTCGTGCTTACAGACAGTCATACAGTATAATGTATACTATACGTGTATACATCGGAACGAACAAAGGTACTGATTGATTCCGTTCCGGTCCTTTTACTGCTGGGGGCGGTCTGGTTATTGTTTAGTCGGTCTTTATTACTGTTACATACGCGGTACGCGGTGATCTATACCCCGGGATCAAGTCGACTGTTAAAATACTTGTTTACATCTAATTATTGCTGAATAATATTTACTCTAAATATAGACTTAGCAATAGAAGAACTGCTATCAAGAGTGTGTATTGTACGAATTCTGGGACTGGGACTTCGCATGTTACTTATAATATTGCTGGCAAAAAGTAATATACATCCGTCGATAACGATAACCTTAGATCAACTCAACTATTAAAAGAATACAATCAACTCGACCGTCAATAGATAATAATCAATCCGTACAAAGTAATTATATCGAGAAGATTACACGTGTGTACCTTTAGTGTAACTAATTAATAAAGCTTCGTATGGTGTCGGTGGTTGTAATGATATCATCAGGTGTCAAGGGCGACATCGGTTCCCGCGTAATTAACTACGGTCCGCAAAAACAACACCTAATTAATTTTTTCATTGTTCCCATCACCGTCAGCAGATAAGTTGTAATGAATATTCACTTTACGATCGAGGAGAGGCTGAATTAATGAAATAGGCATCAGTATCTTGAGGACAACCTTAAAACTGATAAGCGACACTTGCCTTGAGGCATATCACAATATGTAATTAAATTATTTAACAGTTCCTGCTTCCTGGAAATGGAAACACCTAATTTCTTTTCAAAAGTAGCAGCAATTAAATAATAAAACCTTCGAGTTGTATCGACAAAAATACTGGAAATATTACAAAATTAAGTTTGCCGACGCTACGTGTTAAAAACTTGATGTTTCCAATAGTACTAATAATGTTGATTGTTGTTGCCTCGATAAAACACGACTGTGACCGATCGCCGCGCTGTTGGCAACGAAAAAAACTCATAACGGTGATGATAATTTAATTACATTAACGGATCCTTTGGCGATATCGGTTCTGATAGCCTTGCTATACTACTACCTCTATAAGGAGAAAATCAACTTAAAAACAAATAGCAAAGAAAACATCCTACATAATACGAACCGATTTTCACGTATTTGCTTTCGTTGGAAAGGAGTCGGGCTCTGTGAGATTTATATCAAAGAAAATTCAGGAAAAAATTGAGATAAACGCAGAAAACCGGGGAAATCAACGCGGACGAAGTCGCAGGAAAAATCTAGTAATAAATAAAATTACTGTGCAACGAACAAAATCACGTTGCATACTTTGATGAATTATTGCATATTTTCACTTTCTTGTATGAGTGTAAACCGAGTCTTTATCTTAAAATGTGGCTTTCATCAGTCATTATGAACGAGTTTTAACTATTGTTTTTTTGCATACCTCTAAAGGTATTCTTTACTTTGGCGAGAAGGTCTGAACTTCCCTTGAGTGCAGATCTGAGTAACCTTAGCTGGAGGTCTGGTAATGAGCGTAACACTTGGAGGCTCGCACCCACTCATTTATTTTCAACTTGGCGCGTTTTTATGGCGTCCGATATTACGATTCCACGATTTTGTAATGCGTATCATATAATTAATGGAAATTATTGGTCTCAGTCCGTCCGGCATAATGGGAGCCCTGATTGCATGAACTTAACTCATATTTGCATTGAGCATAAAGGTTAATTATTGTTAAGTATAAATCATGTACTTCCTTAATTTTTTATCTCATGAGCAAAAAATTCTTAATTTTCCGAGTACTGAGCCACAGGGAATTCGTGGATTTTAATAAAGCTTTAGAATGCTGTATGCACTATATATGCCAATAATAACGGTCTGAATACTGAACCTTGTCGCACTCCGAGACTTTATTAACGCTTTCGAAGACGCTTCTTATAAATTATTAACTACAAAGCCGTTCAAAGACTATTTATGGCTAGATTTCTTGCTACAAATCCAATTAAATCTGTTATTATATGTGGGGGAATGCGTCGCGTGTGCGCGCGTCAATTACGTCGTACGTTACACTGGTTACGTTCCTGCTGCCTACTGCCGTGTGCGCACGCGCGGGAAGCGGCAGACTTTCCGTGACCGCCTTGCTCATGGTATTGCTCAATTTGCCCGTAACTCTGCAAATTGGCATTCTTAGTTTGAGATCTTCTTCAGTAGCAGCAACTCCTTTATTACGCTAAGTAAAATAGCTCTCGTTGGCTCCGTTTTCGTTATGCGCCTTTATAACGATGGAAAATCTATAGAAGATGCCGTAGATGTGGTTAAAAATTACGTGTATTAAGGTTACGTGAGCTTCGATAAAGATAAGACGAGGAAAAGAAAGAATCATAATTCTAGAAATTTACATAACTGGGTAACAATTAAGCACTTAATAACCTCAGTCTATAATTATCAATATGTAACAAAAACGTGGGATATTGCATACAATGGGGAAACAACGCTTTCTATACCGACTATACTTTATGATTCTGACACTGTATGCGCTACAATTAGCTAGTTATTATTAAAAATAATAATTTGTGCTTTAATTGGATTAGATGTGTATTTAAAAAAAAGGCAATAGGTATTATCCAAAAAAGTCATGTTAATGTTAATAAAGTTAGAAGAAGTTGACGTTTGTTTGTGAAAATAGGTAAAAAATTGCTAATGGATTTATACAAGGATATTGTTGTTGCATTAAATATTTTTAAACGTCTAAACGAAAATTCTTTTCTTTTCTTTCATTGGTCATAAAACGCTCAACTTTACTCAGAATGACGTTTTATTTATTTAATGAAGTTTTTTTTCGTGTATAAGTTGCTTACTTATTGAACTTTTTCAAGTAGATATACAATATAATTAACAAGCAAAACTTTTAACGTTATCCTCCTGTCACTTCTTTTGAGTTAGTCGGGTCAGGCGCGTTTGTCACTTATCTCGATCTTATTATAATTGTTTCGAGCAATTCGGTAAAAAGTTTTGTTCACTGGGGAACGTCTGCATTTCATAATCATAACTCTCCCACGAGTGATATTAGCGATAACAATGTGATCTCAGTGTTCATTTGTTTATACCCCACTATTTGTTTCCCGCGCACCAGTAACCGTACATATTTCACAATAATACTCATTCATTAAGATTAACAAAATTGTGATTCTGCCATCATGTATAATACGTATTTAAATCATTTTTAAAATCTATTTATTGCAGTTTCAATAATAGCTTCGGAGCGCTTCCATTATCCGATGCAAAAGAAATTTAATATTTTGCCTTTGCAGCTTTCGCATATTTAAAACTATTGAATCTAAATCGAGGTTTTTTAAATGGAGTTGTTAGTGCAGGTATTTCTTTACTTATGTATTTGTACACCTGTAATGTCGCTTGCCCGACATGTCAATAAATATTCCTATTAAGTTGTTCCGAGATTAGCTGTTCAGTGTTTTTATCGCGTCATTAAAATATCGCGATCGCGCGAGTTTCAAAGAAAGCCGCGATTCTGGTTTTGAGCGTAACATTCACACAAAGTGTAATATTACGAGTCTAATCAGATTAGAAAATTGCGTTATGTAAGTTTTTTCTATTAAACATAACGGGACACAATTCAATTGTTCTCTAGTACTTAGAAAATGTAGTACTCACTAGCTTTTGTTTGAAGATAACACTAAATCTATATATATAAAAGAAAGTCGTGTTAGTTACACCACTTATAACTCAAGAACGGCAGAACAGATTTGGCTG
>JAOTAV010013749.1:0-25834 GCA_026546445.1 Cyclargus thomasi | reverse complement strand
ACTTTAGACTTGACGAAATGTATGTAACGTTGCTAAAAATTATTGGAACAAGAAAATTGATTTCCCGCCTTTACTTGGCACTGGCCATGGTTATAGCCAAGCGCCATATAAATAAATATAAAATAAAAGAAGACAAAAATTCGTTACTATGGAAGTATAGATTCCAAGGTGGCACAACATATCAACTGCGAGCTTCTAAAAAACACGAAGAAGAAACGTCATTAGCCACAGGTTGCAGCTACCGTGGATTACGATGTAATTTATAGTTTAACGAGAGGTCCATAAACCGTTAGCATGACGCGCCGACCGCAGAACTCGGCAGGTGATAATGAACCGAGTTTCGTAGAAGCCGAGATAAACCGTCATAATCGTGATTAGAAAAACATACACGTATCCGAAGATAGCAAAGACATATTAAAATTGGAATGTCTCTGGATTTTAATCATGATATTTATCGCATAAATGATTTTACGGTTATTCGTAAAATATGTTTTGTGATGGATTACGTACCAAATTTCTATAGCGATTTTCAAAAATCCATTTAAATAGAAAACCTTTTGTTGAAAGAGCTTCTAGAAAGCTCTACTGCTATATTCCGTATCAAACTCAAAGCTAAGGCCCGTAATAATATAAAGAGACCTTTATAAAAAAAAAAACAGCATTTAATTTTTTTTTTATCGTGCTCTTAGTTTAAAGCGCTGACTTAATACGGGCCTAAGAATAGTGATGTACACTCGGTTCGTCGTTTAGGCCCTAAAGCCAGCTTCATAGACTCGAATAACGTCACTCTCCTAATGACAGATCCTGGTAACAAACTAAACGTCCAAAAACAGAAAACCCGACTGCAGGAACCATTGCAATTTAAACGTGCATGTATATTTCTAGAGTGGCAATTTTAAGCCCTTCACTCGATACCCCCTTAGACAGACCTAAGTGGGCGGAAAAAATTTTTTGGAATCTCAAGATTTCGACTTCAAAATCCGCCATTTTGATTTTTCAAATTTAGAATGTACCCAGTGTCACTTGCACTATCAAAACAAATAACGATACCTCAAACGTTAAAATCCATCAAGCCGTTTAGGCTGAAGAGGGTGCCAAACAATTATACATACATACATGCTCTCGAAAAACATAACCCTCCTTCTGGCGCCGTCGGATAATAAAAAGTATGATAATATCAACAAATTGTAAGTATAATGGCGGAGTCTTTTACAGACCCTATTAATTATAAAACTTGTCTTTAGAAAATTTACATTCACGTAATTATCTGGTAATGAATACCCTATTATCCCAGACATGTTTAATCAGTTTTAGATCGGCGAAAATTGGATCTGAATATTATACGTTAACAATTTTCAATTCTTTCTCGTTGTTTTAGTCTCTCTATCGGATTAACGTTAGCTACCTGTTGACTCGGACCCGCTGCTGACATTTAATTACTTTGCGACCGCTGCATGTGATATTCTTGCATATTTTGTAATTCAGTTAGCGTTGCTATTCCTTCCATTTTCTAGTTTACAACTGTATCTTTATTTTTGATCTTCAATATCATGCAGTGTTTATTTCATCGTTGATCTGTCAAAGCATAATTTGATCTTTTCGTCCTTTTTTTTTTTAGTTTTAACGAATTGTTTTCTAGATCTTTTATGAAATTATGCTTATCAATAATTACGTTAATTATAATTGCAGTTATTATCGTATATTATCAAACGTGCTTAGTCAACCTAGATAACGTCAATGGGCGTCAAATGCACGTATGCAGTGTTTATGTAACTAACAAGATATACCCTAACAGAAACACCTCAAGTGTTGTAAATATTACAAATGGATTCAACCTTCCGTTAACGGGGTGGGATTATTTGTCCAGGAATTTCTAAGGCTCCTACTTCTATTTCTTTTTAAAATTCGTGTATGTGAAAACACAATATTACTTGATCAAATTATTTGTTCTATATAATAATCTTGAATAAATATTACCTCAAACATTACTAAAATCTTAAAACCAAGTATGTTGACTTCTTCAAAATGTACGTTGCACACAGCACACCTGTGCAAAACTTATTTCTACTACTGTCTGAATAAGTTTCCAAGATAAACGAGGTTCTAGCAAACACGAGCTAAAACTACAAACTCCATGGCGTTGATGTAGACTGAAGAATCCCGAGTAACGAAAGACTTAAAGTGGTACAAAGTTCCTCGAGTGATACAAACTTAAACATTTAAATAGCGGGCCCGAAACAACCAGGAAATTGAACAATTTATATAGGTCAAACAAAGAAGTACCTTCTTTAATCGTAGGCAGCACGTTTGCAAAGTTAACAATCCCAACGCTTACGTGACTCATTCACAAATAACGAATTCACCAATTCACTGACACATATCTGCACATGCACACACCACTTCATATGCTAGGTACACTATCACATGGGCTGCGCGCGCGCGTGCGTTCAGGGCGGTGCGCTGGGGCCTACTGTCTTGCGTTACCGACTAGCCGCTCTCGGTTATCGGTGTCACACCGACTGGTTTTGTTTCGCAGCCTACATGCATTTTTGTGTGCAGGTTATTGGAATTGTTCTGAATTGATGCGCGAATCCGTTGCCGTGGTAACGTAGAATGGTACAGCTTTTCAGTTGTTAAACCGACTGCCAAAGACAAGGAGGTTCTACGTGCAGCTATCATCTCATGATACAATGTAACCCCTTTATTCATAAGAATATTTAAACAATGTTTTACTAATCGAGGTTGGCTGTCCCTGTCGTGTGACGTTTTCATTATTCCAGGAAAAGGACTGCGAATCCAGATTAGTTAAACAATGTTTAATGATTTTCTGAATCAGGGGGTTAGTCTACAAAATAGGGAGGTTAGCTCTACATAGTTGACATTCGCTTAAATTTTTGCCACTTGCATTTATTTTCACTTCATCTATACCAATACTCCTTAGAATCCACTACCGAGTGGGTAGTCCCAATACCCATCAAGTATCTGCCTGGAAGGTGTAAGTTTCGGCAATAAATTCACCTTCAGAGAAGTGTCGGAATATTTTACGCTACACCTACGTTAAGAACTAAGCAACTTCGTGTTACGCCGTCAATACATAATACCAAGTGGCAACTTATGTATACTCTACCTTTGATTACATTGAGTGTTCGTGTTTCGCATTTTTAATATTGCAACTACACCGCGCTGGTCAGTAAACTCAAGTTTATGTATATCGTATACTATTACTACTACTAAATATAGCGTGTTCGTCTTCTAGATTATACTAACAGGTTTTGGCCAGAAATAAATCCACAGAATAACAATATATTTGTGCATATTTCATTTTTATAACAGTAATTCGCTCCGAGGTCAGATATCATCACCCTTCAAAGGTAGTACCATCAAGAGGGTTGATAATTATCATCTCATGATCAGCAAGTCACTAACATTACATACAATACAGATTAGACAAGTCGTTAGATTACAAAATTCTTAAATACGCTAATATACACTGCCATGAAGTTTGACCATAAAATACGATTACTAACATACTTATTATGTACAAAATACAGTGAATTATGAAAAAAACAACATACATAATTATTATATAACATTTTTGTAATTACTTTTGATTTATGGATGTGTACGAAATTTATTTCTATGTCACGCAGTGGTTATGGACTTCTGAATTACTAGATGAATTCAGTTTAAAACCATTTTTTTTAAAGAAAAACTGTCCAATAGTTTCATTCATTTCCTAAAGTATCTATAATTACATCATCGAAACCAGTCGAGCTAGTTTAATCCAGACCGATAGACTTAATCTAGATAAAGAAGATAATCTATACAATTACCCCCTTATTAATAAAAATATTTAACCAACGTTTGAATAGTCAAGGTTCGTTGTCCCTTTCATGTGATGTTTTCAATATTCCAGAAAAGGACTGCGAATCTTGATTAGTTAAACACAGTTTAAATATTTTATAGATAGTAGGGTTAGTGTTTATTATCTCTACATTTGAAGACATGAATGGAAGATGATAACTAACATTTTAAAAGCTCCCGAATTTTTGCGTTAATGGACGTCTTTGAACCCGAAAAAATATTTATAATTAAAATATTGTAGATTTGATGTATAGCTAGATACACAAGCTAGATAATAAAATAGGTAAGTTACAAGATTTGTCAAACTTTTATGGAAAAATATTAATATATACTCGAAAGTTGCAAAATGTTAGTTATCCGTTTTTTCCACTTATGTCTTCATTTAGTTTAAGATGCTAGAGTAAAACACTTACGAGTATCGCTCCACATTTTCGCGTGCATATTACAAGCACGGAAACGGGAGCATGCACGATTTATGGACTTGCAAACTTTTTCCTGTTTACTAAGAAAAGCGAGACCATCGCTCTGAAATAATGAATGTACTATTACAATAAGTAATTTAGTAAAAACTTTGTGTCTACTGCATTCTTGAAATCATTCGAATGCGTATCCGTCCGAATGATAATTAGTCAGATCTTCTCGGTTATTTACAGCCTTATTCATAATAAAAATATTTAAACAGTATTTAACTAAACAAGATTCGCAGTCCTTTCTGGAATATTGAAAACGTCGCAGGACAGAAAGGGACAGCCAACCTTGATTAGTTAAACGCTGTTTGAATATTTTTATCAATAAATGGGTTACAAAATGTATACTGAAAAGAGAAAAAAAAACTCTATCGACTCTAGCTCTCCTCAAAATAAATGAAACTTCCTACTTTTGGACGTCACTAAAAAATAAATATACTTACACTAACAAGAAACTCAGACCTTCAAATAAAAAAAAACTCATTCTTAATTCAAAACTAAGGACACCCACGACAGGCTGTCAGACATCACAAGTGGGATGCGCCTTGACCCACCGAACTTACGGCGACCCAGTTACGCTTTTGAATTCATACTAAATTCATAGAGGCGGAGTTTTCCCTGGCGTAATCCCGTTACAAAAGCTCTATTGAAATTGGCGTAAAGTTGTCCGTCTAACATGAAAATTATTTCGTTCAGGTCGAGTTGCCCGCCGCGGCCGGTCTGGAATGATGTTAATGCGTTGTTAAATATCGTGTAATTCGTTATTTGTTTATAGATGACTCGGTAACATTAACACAGGTTTAGAATTGTCCTCACAGGGGACCTGAAAAGTCTTTAATTCCCCTAAAAATAGAAATATTGCAAAGGAATTAATATGTAATTAATTTTTAGTACTTTATAAAAATCCAATAATTTTCATAAAGTACTAACTTCAAAATAATTTTAAATTGATTGTGATATTACTGTTTTACAATATTAGTAGGTTTTTGCAAGGAAAATAACAAAATGAATTGCCTTTAACAATATTACTAAGTGGCCTTTTTAGAGGGGCAGGCCTTAGAATACTTTTTCTTTGTGCTAAAATGTTTAGGAAATTCCTGCTGGTTACCGCATAACTATAAACCAAGGAAGAAACACGTCTACGTTGGTTTTTGGCGTTAACTCCCCCACATTTCGAATATTGCAACTCATATAGAATGTTAGATATGAGAACGCGAAATTAATCTTGAAGATAAAATGGCCGTGAACATTTTTGGTCTCGAGCCAAAATCAATAAATGACATATAAATAATCTTAATAAAAACTTCGCATACGTTCTTCATAACCTACCGCTCTTAGTTATCGGCATCAAGTTTCAAACACCACATTTCTATTCAAACAAAATTCACTATACAGTTTGCTCGATTTTACATGTCTACTGATGTGAACTAACCTTGCCCAAGTGGACGGTGCCCAGAAAAAACATTGAACTGAGACGAAAAAGATGTCATCTTAAAGGGTTTTTAAAAATCCTCAAAGCCAAAGTTATTCTTAATCATGAACAGCAAAGCTCCACAACCTATTTAACAAGCGTATTATCCAATCCAGAACCAACACGAGACCGTAAACAATTCTATGTATTGTAACTATCGCGATGACTCGGCAAACTTGCAGCTCCAACTTCTGAAGTTTATCGGTTGTAAATTGGAAAGTACGAGGACGAGTGGAGAAATATGGAATGAATCGCTGGTCTTGGTTTATTTTCTTGCATCGTCAGGTATAACGGTTCTCGAGAGTATACTCACTCGTACTTGAACGTTTACCAAATACGGACGTACTTTTATATGCATCTTTCTGGCAGTGATTTTTCGAAGTGACCTTAATGTCCTTTGAAATGAAATCCTACAAAGCCTGAACCATTTCGCAGCATATTGTTGCATTAGATACCTTATTACAATGCTGGCTAGAAAATACTATTACGTTGGACTAATTTGAACCTCGCTCTCTCTTATCACCTGTGACAGCCAAAGTTTATCTACATTGCTGTATCTAGCGTATCGAAGTAGACTTCAAGGACTCTGCATAACCCAAATGCATGGAATCGGTCTTAAAATATTAACATTGAATAATCGATAACGTTAAGGTCACGCATTCTAACTTATGTCTATACTAAGTTAAATTCTAATCACACATTCGTATATAAATAGAAACTATTCAAAACTGAGACCTGCAGGGCAATCGCGCTAAATTATTTCAAGTGAAACGCAAACGAAACTGAAACGTTACTCGACTTTTTGACGTATTTCGTACCGCGCTATCGTTTTGACAGCTCAGTGGAACGAAGCTCAACCGTTGTTGGAACTCAAACGCAACTCAGACGCTCTCAAACGAAAAGTTAGTCCGAAGCTACTTTAGCTCGCACGCAACTCAAACGTTTAGTGTTTTGGTGTGTTAAATTGACGAAAATCGAGAAAGAAAGTAAATCGTATAAAATCGATAATAATATTATATTAATTGCTTAAAAACAATTAATATAATAAATTATCAAACCATATTCTTACGATATTATGGGTTGTGTATTACCTGTTTAGCGTCGACGCCGAGTGGAAAAATCTAATCTGGTACTGATAAATTCACAACGACCGAACTTAATATAATTTTCGGCCAAGGTTAGGCACTCATGAAACACTGAAAGTGCTGCACGAACGTCTAATTAAAAGTAAAATGCTGATCAAAATGCCTCGGCTATTAATGACATGGAAAGTGTTTTAGTTTTGCACTCACCGTTTTTAGCTTATAAGACGGATGATTTATACCCTAACAACGGGCAATCCAACAGCAAAATATACAGTTTCCGTCGTTGGTGTGGACCTCGCTGTGGAAAAGTCATTTAAATTTTCCAGGATGTTATCATGGCGGTTTATTTTCATTAACATTTTCCCGACTGAAACGCGGCGGAAAAAGTAAGTGGTTTACAACCGTCAGCCGTGGTTACGGCAGAGCATTCCAGTCGACAAATTAAAATATACCATGATATAATTTGTTTGATGTTGAATTACTCTCGTAATTAACTCAGCTTTTCTCAAACAATTCTACATATGGCATAAAAATTGTTATTTTGATACACGACGTTAACATTACAAATACTCTGTAGTAGTATGAACACGAGTAATATTAGATTGACTAAATTTGTCATAAATTACATCGGTGATTCACACTAACCCCCATATTCATAGAAATACTTAAACAGTGTTTGACTAATCAAGATTTGTCCTTTTTTGGAATATTGAAAACGTCATACGACAGAAAAGGACAGCGAATCTTGATTAGCTAAACACTGTTTGAATATTTTGATGAATAAGGCGGTAAATATTGATCTTCCTTCTTAAAAATATTCATGTACGTGTATTATGCTTTTTCTTGGTTTAAAGGACCAGACAGACAAGCATAACTTGCATTATTACATATTCAATATCTCTCTCAGTGAGATAATAATGAAGTTGTAAACGTAAAATAATACAATTTTTTATTAGAAAACTATAGAGTCAAATTGTTTTTTTGTAATATAATGAAAAATAACAAAGTTATAAGACTTTAAAGTAGTGACTTGATAGAGAGATCCGAGGTGTATTATGACGTCACTATCCATACACTACTTACGAAGTTCAGTTTTCGACGACCTGTGGCTCAGTTGGTGAGCGCGTCGGCAGCTTAAGCCGGGAGTCGAGGGATCGATTCCCGCCGACGGAACCGAAGTTTTTCAATGTTTCTGGATCTTGAATGTGTATAAAATAAATTATACACAGTATTAAATAATAATATAAGTAAAATATTAAAAAATATAATTTGTGTTAGGTATGTTTTTTTTTGTTTTCTTTTAATTTTAATTTTGTAATAATTTTATCAAAATTTAGCATAATTTTTAGTTTTTGTGTGTTGCCTTAGTGCACTAAAAATGGGTTATTTATTTAAATATATTTCCATTGTCTGGTAATCTTCACAAAAGTCCGTCCATAGTAATGAAAAACTATCGTAAACTTACAATTTTTGTAGTAAAAATATCTGTATATCTTTCATCACTGTGTATATGAATACAAACTTTTACCGGCGGCTTTGCACGTAGTTCCACGCGATGTAAGCCCTCATTCTCTATGTGCGGATGAGTTGCGTTTTGTTATTTGTATTGCATTAGTTACTCACGTGAGGATATTTGTACGTTTAATCATGTGAAAATGCACCTGACCGATAACATCACTCTCACGATTACGAAGGTATTCACTAATTGCCTTATTTAACGATGTTATGCATACAATAATAATAGACAAATCTATATATACATATAATGAAACAGTACAATTGGCTTGTCTGTACATTTTATATTTTTCTATAAAAAAAACAATATGGGCTAAGGAACAGTAATAGAATACAAATAGGCAAAAAACTAAAGATTAGTACCCCTTTTTACGAAAGACGCGTAGATGTAAAAGCATGAAATTTCACCCAGCTATAGTTGATTTGGAGGAGGAGCGTGAAATACCAATATTACTTTAAAATATGCTTTAATCTTGCATATTATTAGTAAATAAATCGCTATTAACACTACAACACGCACACAATAATATTTTGACATGACATGATAATCATACAAGAAATACTCTTTTGTTAATGGTTGTAGTCTGTTTTTTTTAATTGAAGTCAGTGATTGAATTGAGAATAGATTATATTTTTATAGCTCCACTACTCGATGGATATAAACATTTGTTGCCTAATTTCGACCACAGAGCGACCTTTAGTCAGACCATCATCAATAAATTCGTAGACAAGCCAGTGTCTTGGCTATCAAAACAGTTTGAATGACAAGCTTTCTGTCCTGGCCTGAAAATCGGGCTTTGTGTTCCCGGGCTTTAGAGATGTATGACTAACTTTTATTCAAACAATAATGTGGCTTACACTATATAATGGACGCTTTCTTTGGACAAAACTACCATAGACATAGGATAATGTAGAGGATCAATCACAATTCTTATGACTCTTCTGATATTTTTGCCCATTTTTTTTTTAAGTTTTGCCCAAAGATAGCATCCAATCATTATGTTTTGTCAAATTCTTCATTTTCTTACGGTAATCATTGTTAGCGTCTCTGAGTTGCAGCAAAATTTCTTTTATTTCTCTAATATTTTTGGATCCATACTTCCATAAAAATATAAGATTATATAAACGCGAAACTGTCGTTTTTTCTTTGTATTCTCATTTAACCTCTTTTAGCTACAACCACTGCAGCCATTTTAGTAAAATGTCCAATGGAAATTATATCCCGGGAAAGGACATAATATGATAGTTTTGTGGACAAAAATTGTAATTTTTCCCGCGAGGTCGATCGTCTCGGGAAATCTCGCATGATTAAAGTTAAATTTAAATTTATATTTTCACTTACATTAATAAGTGCCACTCGCATTTCACTGGCGAAAATGTTCAGAACGTATTCAGTGACAAACGTTCTCCACTCGTTTTATAGAATTTTAACTGCTGCGTCAGACCTAGCTTGGAGAGACATTTTGTTTTGTTTCGGTTAAACTATCGCATGTTAGCAAGAAATTTCATAGAAATTTTGATAATTTGTATCATGTACGTATATTAATCATGGTAATTTTTTTTTTCTATATATATAAATTACAATTTTTGTCTTCGGAGAAAATTACAAATAATCAGTTTTTTTTTGGATGTCTCAATGGCTTTAAATTTTCACAGAATATGATGTTAGCAATGATAAATTACCTACTAAATAAAAAATATAAAATATGTACTTAATTGATATTCGACTAATCTACAGACGATACGAAAAGATAAGGAGGAAATAGAGCGAACGAAAATACGGATTCAAATCGGGGCTAATTCTATCGACAGCAGACTCGTAACTAACAAAGGAATTGTATAATATCATGCAACATGTTATTTATCCACTATTAATACAATCAAGGTATGGGTAGTCCTATCACGACCGATTCAATTCAAGTTATCATTAAACTTTCATGACACAAGTACCACGATTTGTTTATCGCGCCACACACCGCACCGATCTCGGTCGATTATGCGGGTATCTACGTTGAAATTTAAATTAAGAACAAAGTCTTAACAAGAATTACTGTTTATAGAGCAATTGTCTAATTTTGGTATTTGATAACTTTTATAGCACTTTTAAAAATCGATCACTAACATCGACACCCAATAAAAAAAATATTGCTCTACATTCCTAACATGCAGCTAGGAAGCATCTTTATATACTGTCTATTATTGTCTTGTTATGTACATTTATCAGTACACAGTACACACACTACATCAATCATGCATATCGAGGGGTCAAATGACCGCCGTCATACGACTCACTTTTCTTGTGACTGCCAAACGTATCTTCGTGTCCATTATACATAGCGTCCTCATCGTACTCGTAAACCTTGAAGTTCTCGAAGGAATACAGTTTGAAGGTTTGTAAACACAACCACAAAACAAAACTTCGACGCTCGCTCGGTACTTTCGTCGTATCAACAACTTTCGACGTAACTTCGTCGCGGAAACAACAGCTGTATTTGTCGTAATAACGCGAAGACCAAATCGTCGTAACTTCGTCGGCACGTCGTTTCAACGTCGCGCCGCGCTGACGTAACGACGGGTACTGGCTGGATGCCGTCTGGGCAGTCCGCGCCGGCGCCCGGAATTGTGTCACACGCGGGGTTACCGTGCGGCGTGTCCCGGGATCCCGGGATTTTGACCCCACTCCATGGGACTTACGTGTAGTCCCGGAAACTGCATCGGGACTTACGCAAGGTTGTAACTGTATCAGGACCGGAAACTTTAATTTTCAGGACTAACGTAAAATGCCATGAAGTCATTAAAAATATCTTAGTATGAATGGATAAATTATACCTATTCAATATCCATTCGCACTGGGGTCTTACAAAAATATCAGCATTTTATATCCTTGAATTCATAATAAAACTTCGTGGCAAATTCCAGAAATTTATCATTCGTAATCATCTAAGTCAAATCAATCAGTCTAAATTGACAGCAAGGTTTTCGGAAACCTTTTGTAAAGTTTTTATTCTTACGATTGTAGAGCAATGGATTTTAGTTGGTCTTCCTAAGAAGTCACTGTCATGAAGCTACTTCCAGAATCTCATCATTTAACTTGTCTAAAAACACAGATATAGGAAAGTTCAGTTAGCAAATTATTCATGACTTGTATTTACCTGCGGCTTTGCTCTCGTGCAAATTATTTATTCTACAAGGGCATTTAATTGGAATTAATTGGAGTTAATTGGAGTACCCTTATTTAAAGTCAAATATATTATATTATAATTTAATTAAATTAAATAGCAAATACCTGTATACGGAGCCATTTGTGCGTGAATCCAACTCGCGCTTGGCCGATTTTATCGATATTATTATAGCGTATGTCACTCTGTGATAACGTAGCAATCCAACAGTGAAAGAACTTTTGAAAGCTTATCGGTACTTTTTGAATTTATTCGTAACATACAAAAATACAAATGTTCCTCTTTATTAATTGTGTGAGATATCAAAGTCACCGCTATTTTGGTTTAGTAAATACTAATCCCATAACAGTCTTCTCCCTAAGGCCGTTTGTCCACCGCAAGCCGTCACCGTCAACGAAATTTAGGTACCTATAAAATTCCACTGAACGACAAAGACTACATGTTTTATTTTCCTCTACGCCTCGACAGACGGCGTCCCATGTGGCGCTAGACGAATGTCGATAAAAAATGAAACGTATAGTCTAAATCACAAAGTAGCATTTTAATAGTCCAAAATAACATCGTTGACGGTGACGGTGACGGTGTGCGGTGGACAAACGGCGTAAGGCTTCCAGTGCCTTTTGTCCGGGCACCCTACCTCCCGACCTTTCATGCATGCCTGGTACGCATCAATACACCGACATGCTAGAGCTACCACGGTTTCTAATTGCATATAACCACCGCTCGAATTACTATAAAACTCGCGTATATGAATATTAAACATTGCTCTGCAATTCTCTGGTTAGCAATTTTTTCTGTTTGCTTTTGTAAAGTAGCCTAAATCCATACTAATAATATAAATGCGGAAGTGAGTCAGTCTGTCTGTTCGTTACCTCTTCACGCTCAAACTACGGAAAAGATTTTACTGAAATGTCCTGGGGAAGGACATAAGATACTTTTTATCCTGGAAGAATGTACGGTTTCATCGCGATAGACGAATTTTGGCGCAACTAAGCTGCGGGCATCGTCTAGTTATATAATAATACATTCATTATTTAAGTGTGGCCAATGCAGATTGCAGAAATTGATATCAAAAAGGTTAGTCTTGTTACAAAGGACATTCCATCTCTTACGCAATCCTTATCCAATACTAAACTAAGCCCCAGACGCTAGAAACTTCTCCTTGACATTTACCTGTGAAAACATTACGCTCGGTCTAGACTCGAAACAAATTAAGACGTACAAGATGAAAAAAATCTTAATTCAACATTGAAACTAAAGCCTCTTTTTCACTCGTGCTCCATAGCAGCGCAACCAAAGTATAGTTTAATCACAACCATTGTACCGCGCCCTAGCAACGTAGGACGAGGCGTGGGACGGGTAAGCATACTACTGCCGTCAGCGTTGACGGCCGACTAATAGAGTAGCGCGGCGGGTAACCATGGTAGACCTATCCCCCCACCCCCTTCGGGATAAACTGTTGATCAATGGTTTCTGTTATTATGGATAATAATAACAGAAACCATTGTCGTTATTGTAATGGCTGTCGTTTTAAGGGAAATGCCAATATGCAAAACATAGTAGAAACCTGATAACTCAAACCTCGGTAAACTTAAAAACCTCCCTTCCCATATTCAGAGAAAGACGGTAGATAACGTAACTACCTACTTAAACGTTTTATATTTCCCTTGGACTTGATATAATTGATGTTATACTTTAGAACAAACATATTTCACATCTGAGTTTCAGAGCTATTTTAGCTAAGATATAACTAGTCTTAAGTCCACCCGTCCGGATGTGCCCTAGCGCCTAGCTTTGATAGACGCTAGGGCAAAAACCATTGTACAAAATTATCACGTAACTCCTATAAAGAGGTGTTCCAGGAATACACCAAAATAGGTATTTTTGAAAGATACCAAAATAGTTTTTTTTTATTATCCCAAATAGTTGTCTTAGCCTTGCTTGACCCGAGGTGGCAATTCAGGTGATGGCAACCCTATTTGTGACTGTTGCGGTCGAGTTAAGGAGGCTAAAAACCTCGAGTGCAACAGGGCCACGCCGTCATCACCAACGAGATTATTTTGAACTGATAAAATACCACTTTATGATCGGGGTCATAGGTTTCATTTTGTATCGACATCGGTCTAGTGCCCATGTCGTCGCTGCTCATTAGTGGCGTAGAGCTAAATGAAACCTGTAGTCTATGTCATGTGGCATTTTATCGCCATCATATAATATTTATCAAATAATCTTGTTGACGATGACGGCGTGCGGTGGACAAACGGCCTTAGCCTTTACTTGACCTGACGTAGCAATTCTGGTGATGGCAGCTTAAAACCGTTGCGGTCAAGTTAAAATGCGAAGCCCCGAATGCGAAAGGGCCCTAACTTTATAAGCCATTTACGCTTTAATGAAGAAATACAAAGAATATTTGTAACCAAAAATAGAGAGAATAAGGAAAAAGAGCCAAAAGGAGGATTACGTGGCGGATACTGCCGGCTATTTATTAAGTTGGGCGAGACATAAAAATATAGTTGCTTCGTTGAAACGTCGCGAGATTTGTAGCTTGAAGCGGAATTTTACTTTATTCTGAGAGTAAACAATACAGGCGACAACGGCCTTGACCATACATTCGGAGTTTCAAAAATCTCCCCCCGAAAACGGAAAATAATATACAATCAATAAAAACAAGAAACAGGAAATCCTCCATAGGGATTACAGTGTTACTTATATTGTATAAAAAAATCGTTCAATTTCACCGGTTAGTTTTTTAGTTTATGCAGTGTTTTTAACAAAAAATCGATGTCTACGGTAAATTTTTTTTTCTGATTAAACTAACTTCATGTAGAAGTCCTCGCTGGTAATGAAATAATGAACGTCATTCTTTAATACTTACATAACATATTATGTTTTGGTTAATGTGGTTAACGTTTTGACATATTTACTTATAAGAGGTTAAACTTACCCCTCTAGATATACATGGGGTATAAGCTTTAAGTTTAAGTACGCGTCCTTCATAAAAGTTAGCTGGAAGTTGCCACGTCTTTTTTCTTTTTTTATACGAATACATTACTATCATCATTTTCATTATCATTAGGCCCGCATCATCATTAGCGCTTAATACTAATTAATGATCAAAAAGAAGTCTTATAGTCAGCGCTTAATAGTAAATGCTTCTTCAAAAAATTTTGAGATGATGTTTTCATTCAAAAGAGACTTTTATGAATGAAACCATCATCAATTCCATTCAAGTTACGCCATCAAATACTTAACTCTTATTATTTTAGCACACTTACTTCATAATGTAATCTTTGTGTTTAGTTTGATAATTATTTATGTTTAATGTATGTTAATTTATAATGTCAATATCAGAAAATACTTCGTAATTACTAAGCTTACGATAAAATTGTAAGTATTATGATTTCCGGAAGTTTCATTTTAGTGATACGACAGATAATTGACTGTATTGGTTGTTAATTACTTGCTTCTTCCCCACTTCGCCTTCAATTACCACTGGAGCCCATCAGCCGGGCAAGCTTAAAGCATTTCTCCATAAAATAGTTAGGACCTAATTTTACATCGTAATAAATAGAAACTATTATCATGCCACGTGTACCCCGACCCTTGGCATTTCACCGGATTGGCTACTGGCCCTAACTAGGCCGCTGTTTAGACCTATATTTATAGGTCCAATCGTAAGACCTTTATGCCTATACTCTAAACATAATTTTCATTACTAAATATAGTAGAGATACTATAGGAAATAGTAGGATAAAATGCTAAGATGCGTAAATAAATATTGCAGTAGGTTTGAGATTACATGAACTGCGTTGAAAATAGGTGTTTTTAAGGCATTAACTGCAGTCATATCTTTAAAAAAAAACTGACACAGAACATCGAAAACCCGTTGCGTGGCGTGATTAAACTTGTAAGCTAATAAGTTTAAGGCGCTTTAAAACAAACGGTATTACTAACCTATTCGTGACGAACACAGCTTGCCAAATGCCAAACAAAAGGGAAAGAACAACAGAATTAAACTCGTAAATCAAACGACGGCCTTGACCTGCACTAGATAATTTCGTGCAGTTCGAAATAACCGGCATTTCACGGGGCTATATTTACGTGCATTTCCGATATGAGAGCCACATTCGTGCGACGCGTTGCGGTGCGTCGGCACAACGTAAACGCTGCGACTTTAGACATTTTATTTGCTGGACAGTTCAGATGTACAGCCCAGCGATCACAATTTTTACACTCAAAAGATTTTGAAATCCCGGACTTGGCAAAAAAATGGCACTTGACACACACAATTGTAATACAACACAACAAAATTGTAATAGCCATTGACTGGTGACGAAGATAAAACCCAGAAAAGGTGGCAATTAAACTGCCTTTGATGAGGACTGGCCGAAACAGTATAAGAGAGTAGTCCTTTTTTCAACAGTAGAACGAAATTAGTATTATGAGGTGATGTTCGATAAAGCCGATACTGTCATGTCCGTTCGAACATTAATGTATATCTATAGTCTATAATAATAATATAAAAAAGAGCTAAAGAGTTTGTGTGAACACGCTAGTCTCAGGCACTACTGGCATGATTTGAAAAAAATATTTTTGTGTTGGTAGTTCATTTAACGAGGAAGGCTATATATCATCCCGCTGCGACCAATAGGAGCCGAACAGTAATAAAAAAAAGGTATGAACGGGATAATTTAAAGTTTAACGCGGACGTAATCGCGGGCGAGTGCGGTAATGATTCTGCGTCCGTTGCGTCAACGCAGCACAGCGCAAGAGCATTGTGGCCTCTCGCTACTCCTAAGTACGGGTTATTTAATTCTTGAACACGAAACAGAATGATTGCAACTTTTGTGCGGTGATTTGATCAGAAGTTCTTCATCTGTAAAAAAAAATTACAAACAAAGAGCTTTAGATCAAATTATTTATAATTAAAAAATGTCTAGTCTGTTACTTGCTATGTAATAAATAGGGCTAGATATTTTTTTTGTCTGATAGCAGACAGGAGAACACACTACAAAGGTCATATAGATCCAAGTATTCTTATTTAGCCCATTTTATTATTAATGAAGATATAAAACATCCTCAAACAGACAGTTTGCACAAAATTTTACCATGTTCCTGATTAGTTCTTATAGAAGCAAAAGCTTTCTAAATAATATTAATTTACACCAAATCTGACCCTGGATGTTTATCACATTTATTGATTTTAATCACGAGATTAGTAAATATACATCAGACATAGACTATAGCATTAAATTTAAGAGACAAATCAGATTAGTGTCAATAATAATCTGTAATAATCAAACTAGTCAGATGCCAGAAGTCCACTTATCGAGGAAGGCTATAGGCATCAAGCATATAACCAAAATAGGCAGATTTTTTGGTCCGTACAAAACTAATTACATTTCCTCTTATTTTATATAACATCACACTACAACCAATAGATGCTGAGCAGTAATAAAAAAGATGTAAAAATGGAATAATTTATAAAGTTTCACACAGACATAGGACGAAAGCTAGTATAATATAAATGAGTTTTGTGTCCACCAATACCTAACTTGTCGAGGGAATACATACTTTGGAAAATTATTAGTGTGCAATGCATTGGTGAGGTTATTAAAACATAAACAACAATGCTGTTGACATAATAATGACTCAATAAATTTATAAATAGATAGTGCAAATAATGTAGCATATGGTGGGAACACTTCGTAGAGAATTGTTATTTGTCATTTTTTGTAATTGTAGCGTAGAACTAATCAACATTCTTACTTTTAAACCTCAATTAATCTTTTCTTCATATTATGTCCTCTATAAAATTTTGTCACAGTTAAGTTTAAAGATGTATAAACTCATTGGAGTAATGCACTATCAATTTAATTTCATACCATAAAAAGCAGTGTAACACTTAACATTTGCTTGGCGAATTGATTAATTAACAATACACTTTGAAGACATTTATCATTACAAGTGAAATTCCGGTCAGTAGAAAGTAGAATATTTTTGCCAAAACAATTTGAATTATTTTACTACTGTATGTTAAGTACATAGAAAGATTATACCATTCAAACAAATTATACACATAGTTAAGTTGTGTGAGATAAGTAAATATAAATTGCAGATTTAACAAGTTTTAACAACAAGCCGACTTCTGAGCATTAATAACACTTGTTCTAAAGTTTACAACACTTGAAAAAGTTGTTTCTTTTGAGTTGTAACAACAACATAAGTTGCTACATAAAATAGGAGTTGAAAGAATTGTGATCTTTACGTGATATCCTTTTATTTATATAATAAATACTGCCTAAAAACTAACTTATATGCATTGACAACCATAAACTTACCATCTTTGACATTCTTGGAAGATTGCGAAGATGACACTCGGGGTATAGGTTTATCACTTGCACAATACATTTTAAAGGTCCGTTTAATGGTAAATTACTTATACACTTATATATATAGACACTTTTCACATTATTAACTAAATAAATATATTTTTGTCACGATTTAATTACACATTATGTGAAAGACGGCGGCCATTCCACATTCCAAATACATTTCATTTGTAAATATGGCGAATAGACAAAAGAAAAATGTAAAGGACCGTCCACATTATAAACTTATAAATACCAAAAAAAGCAATAAAAACTTTATTTTTATTCTTTTCAACTTCTTCTTCAACATTACTTTATTTTAGTACATAATTAACTTGTTATTTCATTTTTAACAGAAAATATTCGATTTTAAATAATGTGTGTATCGTGTTGGCAAATTTGGTACCAAAAGTAAAAAAAGTGGTAACAAACAAGACCATAGACAACTGATAACAAACTTCAAAATTGACAAATAAGACATGCCAGACGTCAAATTTTGAGTTTGATCATTGATGGAGGATGGAAATTATTATCAGTCGCTAATTACACAAATAAACTTTGAATTTGTAGTGTGTATATGTGGTTTACTTATTAACTGCATAAAATATGATGCAACATCAATACTGGGTAACCAAAAAGACTGTGCTAAAAAAGTTAGGAACCAAAGAGGATGAGTGCATCGTAGCCTCCGACGCCGAGCTCGATGCTAAGTTGGAATTATTTCGATCAATATCCGATAGCTGCTTACATTTACAGCGAATATTAGATCAGTACCAGGAGCGGGTGTGTATGTTGGCGCAGGAGGAGAACTCTTTGGGTAAATTCCTCAAAGATTCCGGTCAGGGAAGCGATGCAGCTGGGAAACACATGGTGTCGGCTGGCAAAGCCATATCCTTCTCTGGCCAGCAGCGCTTATCAGTTAGGCCGCCTCTATTGCGGTTGTACCACGAGGTAGACACGTTCCGCATCCGTGCAGTCAAGGATATGCGGGTGACAGTCTCCGCGATGGAGAGAGCGCGGATTGAGTATCGCGCGGCTCTAAGTTGGATGAAGTCGACCAGTGCCCAGTTGGATCCAGACACCGGGCGAGGGTTAGACAACTTTCGTAAAGCTCAACGCCAAGTGCGAGAGAGTAAAAAAATTTTTGATAAACTTACTCTTGATGTGTTGCAAAAGGTAAATGTCTGACAATTAATACGGAGCTAAGTTGTAATTTATAAAAGTTTTGTATATTTTTTTAATGAATGAATGGTAAAATAATGACAAGAAATCATTATCAGCTTGAAACAAATAACTATAATTCAATCAACTATCATGAAACATCTAGGACTTTATTATACAGCCTATATTATCATAAAGTTTTTATTGTTTTATTTAACAATGATTTAGCTAAAGGGTTCCAAAATATGGTGATTACAGATAGACTTATTGGCTGCTGCTAGATGCAACATGTTCTCTCATGTACTATCTACCTACCAAAGTTCTTTTTTAAATTTTTCTACAAAAATTGCTGAGACATTCCAAGCTACTATTGAAACCATGAATGATGCCCCACAGTATGAATTCTGTATATTGAAGAGCTTGGGTGAAGTTGGGGAAGGAAGCCAAGAAGAAAAAACTATTGAGGACAAGGATCAAATGCTGTTTTTCCAGGTAAACTTTAATGTTTACGTAGTTCATTTTAGCTATTTCACATAACTAATTTAGTTATATTTGTTCTTGCTGAGGTCTCAGACTTCATTTTGTTTTTCTTAAGAATAATAACTAATGTTTACAGGATGAATACAAGGACGAAAGTCCAAAGAAAACACAAGCAGAGGATGCTGATGGTGTCAAAAAAGAACCGTCCAAAGAAGTTACAGAAGCGTCTACTTCTAATGACCTCATCAATACAGACAGTGACCTGTTTCTGAATAACCCAACCAATGTGAATGCGGATTTAGCCGGACTGAATCTCGGTGGAGATGATGCCCCTGCTCATTTTGGGTCATTTTTACCATCACATTTGTTGCAGGTAACCATAATTGATACTAATCTTATTTAAGATGATTACATAACTTGTAACATTACATATTTTAAGATCCACTAAAATCTAAATGTGGATTATACATAACAAAACTAAATTAATGTGTAAATATTATTTCATGTTTTACAATATTTAGATTTAAATTCATCCAAAAATAGTCAATTAAAACAACTCTTAATTTAATTAATTTGTAACATGCAAATTATTTTATATTTTCAGCAAACAAGTTTAAATCTATTTGGTAGTCCCATGCCACCAACAAACACAAGTGGAAATCAACCTACTAAAACACTGAAGCCGGTACCAAAGAAAGAGGATAAAGCTGCTTGGTTCAAACTGTTTGCTGAACTGGATCCTCTTGCCAACCCAGACAACATACCTGGATCTAATGCAAACCAAAGTCATGCAGCTTAAAAACATAGCAGAAACTCTTTTCTACTTCACTCCGTAAATTACAACCATTATTATTCGCAAATTTTAAGTTCCCTATGAGTCCCAAACATTGGAGTAAATACCAAAGATGTTAGCTACATAATTACATAAAATAAAAGTATTTTACTGACTGAGGTGAAATAGAGTAAGTATTACAAGGCAGGAAATATTTAACGTTATGCTTTTATTTAGTCACTATGTTTATTGACCATTTAATTTTTAACATTTCACTGTGGTTTGATGTTTAAAGATTTATTTTGCTCTCTATATAAATGTTCACTTAAGTTTGTAATAGTTCAGTTGTTGACTACAATGGTTTTGCCTATATTTGTTTATGTTTGACTATATGAAAAGAAAAGCTTTACCAGTACAAATATACAAGTACTTAGAATATTATATTATCGTATATATTACTCTTTTAAGAAATCATCAAATGTATGTATTTCTGGTAAGGGGACTCAGGACAGAATATTTCTGAAATTTTGTCTAATGTCCATTTTCGGAGGTGTGTTTACTAGCGCTTATGATTGGCTTACATAAAAATATTTAGTTATATATTTGAAAAGATAAACTTTTATCAAAAACATAGGAAAACAGTCAAATTAGCTTTGGGATTATTGTGCAGCTGAAGATTCCCCTCTGTTGTTATCAATTTCTGCACTCTTTATTTTAAGTGCATGCCTGAGAGAAAAACTATTTAAAATAATTTTAATGTTAAGAAAATTATTTGCTAGTCAGATTTATTAAATTTTATTACAAAATTAAGTTAATATTTTCTTAGATTATTTGTGTGATTAGTAAATTTGTGAATATTTGTTTCATAAAGCCAAAAACATATTTATATATATTTATATTTATATACATAGGTATAAGTTATCCATACATAGAAACAAATATATTGTTTCTATGTATGGACAACTTATACCAAAGATTTTCTTAATGAATTACAAATTAATATTTGCCTATATTGTTATTTTACCCATAAATTATAAGTTACATTATGTTAATCCACATATTTTATCAAAAATATAAATAAATTTTAAATCTGTGTTTAATTAAAACAAACTTGTTTTGGAGCTACTGTGGATCCGTGGATATCCGATAGTAAGGCTACATAGTACAAATTTCTGCTGTAAATATGTGCTGGGCGTCGGGACACGAACTGATATCCATCTATTAATACGCGAGCGGAAAACTTTGTACCCCTTCTAAATCTGCGATTGCATTGAGAATAGATTAACGTTGTTTTATAGCTCCTCTTACAGACTAGTAAGAGATACTACACGATAGATTTTAATAGTATATTATAAAAGTGCGCGTGTCTAGCTCGCACTTGGCCGGGTTTTTTTAAACGGTCTTCAAAAAAAGAGGACGTTCTATGTTTGGCTGTATATACATAGTATGTAAAGCGCGTAGTAAACGTTAAGTAAACGTTTAACACAAAAATATAACTAATTTTTTGTTGGTTCCCCACTAATCTGAAATTAGCTACTATTGGTTCTCTACTGATCTGAAACTTCATAATGACAGCGTAAGTCATGTTCCTTAAAATATCAGTGTACTGTCCACAGTACCATAAATTACATTCTTTTTTCTATTGGTCCAATATAGACATAAAACTCAGGCCAATGCACTGATGATAATATAAGAACAGTCTGACAAATATGACAATTGTCAAACTGACAATTGACTTGGCGGCCATAGCACTTTGACACTTTTCAGACTCATCAGTAAATAGTAATTCTGGATTTTCATTGTTTTTCCCTAAATTTTATCGTAATTTTTAGTGTGCGTGATATTGGTATATTATCTTACCAGTAATAATTTGTTATCGTGCACAAGTGTAGATAAAATGTTGCGAAATCCAGAATATGAAAGATTTGTGACATTTGTTACCGATACCTGCAAATTACCGCTACTTATTTGGTAACGGTAAAAAGTAATATTCCTTTTTACCGTTACTTTTACCGTTATATTTAACGTTACCATGATGCGACGTTGCCTGTTCGTGCATTCAGTGGTGGGCGGTGGGCGGTGGCGCTCATATTTCACAAAATAGACTTTGGCATTATAGACCATAGACGTAACATTTTTTTTAATTAATGACCCTTGCTCACGGAATCAAATCCTTCGGTCACATGTATTTTTATAAAATTAACATTACTATACTTGTTTTACTAATACTTGTAAATATAACATTCGTTGGACTTGGAAGAGTTGAAAAGAACTTGTCACCATGCCAGAGTCTTTTTTGCTAAGCAACGCAATGTTGATGTTCGATGCAAACTACGCGCTATAAATTGATTTAGGACTGAGCAAAGTGCAACGCGTTAACGAGTTAAAACAAAGTACTTAAAATTTTTACGTGCCATAATAAAGTCCCCTTCAGTATGCTCTGTTCTATCAGCACTACTGAGTAGCACATGCCAAGTGCTGACCCAAAGTATACTTTCAGGGCTGATATAAAAAAAGGAGTTATTTCATTCATTACATTTAATTACTATTTACATTATAATTTAATTTAACTAAAACAACTTTAATTTTCGGTTGTCTTTTGTTTCTTATTATCAGAGGGACCTTCCTCATTATCTTGAAAAATTGGCATGGGTTGAGTTTTTTTATAAGCAGGAGCCACCCAAAATGGATTCTCTTCAGCCTCCTTAGCATATTTCAAAATGGCCTCCCTAGGGTCCTGTTCATCATTGACCCTTTTGCTTAAGCCCAAATTTCTTATTACAAATGAACTGAGTGTGCTGCCTGATGCTGCAACTCTACCTCCTTGCCCAGATGTGATTGGCAGATCTGGTCTTCTAGATTTTAGGGGGTCAAGTCTATCCTTCTCCATTTTCTTCTTACTTGTCCTGAGCTTCTCTTGCCTGAACAATGGAAGGGCGTGGGGTGTTATGATCTGCTGAGAGCTCACCACTTCCATTGACTGCTTCTTGCGGTGCGTTTTTACTATGCACAGCTTAGCGCCTCTGAGACTTCTCTTGTTGTCATAGTAACATTTAACAACCCCATTACCACAACCTACAAACACCTGATTCAGTTTTGCATGCCACACGGCCTTGATAACATGAGATTTGGTCACATTGATATGGGCAGCCTCTTCGAATGTCTTGGTGTTGTAAAATATCAATCTACCCTCCTTTTGATTTCTTTGCAATGATTCACCAGTAAACACCATAGAGTCATCTGGACTAAAATTACAGTCAGTCTGTTCATATCTAGAGAAGAGATTGTCAAAAACATTTAAAGGTTTCTTGAAGTTTCTCAGATCCCACAACTTCAATGTTTCATCATTGGAGCGACTAGCAAAATATGAACCAAGGTAGGAAAAGGCTATACTTGTCATTTCAGCCTGATTTTGATGTGCATCTCGTAGCAGGCAACTTGTGTTTACATAATTCTTCCTGTGATCCCACATTTGTATTGAGCCATCATAGCATCCACAGGCAACAGTGTTGCCATCTCTGGAGAATGCACATGAAGTTGGATTGGTCTTAAGACCACCTTTCTGTCTAGGTTTTATTGCAGCTTTGTGTTGTTTAGGATTCTCAGTGAGCCAAATCCTTAGAGTTCCATCTTGGGAGCAAGTAAGAAATTCTTCTCTTATATGTGGATGCCAGCAACCACTGTTTAGTGCAGCCGTGTGACCTTTAGTCCTAGAAAATTAAGTTACATTTTAAATAAACTGAACTAAACATTTTAATACAAGTAAAATGTGTAACCAGAAATTATTGTTAAGTAAGAATTCTTAAGCCCAGATATTAATTAACAGAATGAAGAAAATTACCTTGCCATATCAGTAATATACTGGTCTCCCTTTACACACTCTAGTACTTCAAATCCATCTCTGTCCAACACCTTGGCCTGAGCTGAACCACTTACAACCAAAATGGAGTCTCCTGTGGCTGAATACTGAAGTGCTTTAATAGGATGATTCTCACAGGGCTGCAGAGTACGGAAGGACCTCATAGATGTATCCATACCTAAAAGAATATAAAATTAACTGACATAAAGAGAAAGACTCTTTAAGAATCAAAATTTATTACACATAATATATTGTTAGTTAAAATTTTTAAGCTAGGAGATTGGTACCTGCAAAATCCCAAAATGATACTTCATAGTCAATAGAGCCTGTTGCTAAGCGAGCGCCAGATGGATCCACAGCTAAAGCAACAACAGCTTTGCTTCCATGATGCATTTCAACCTGTAAGTTAATTTATTTTATAAAAATTTAAATAGTATTTATCTAAGTACCTGAAGGAATTGTGTTACAGGTACGCGACAATCAAAATATATGCAAATAGCTTTTTTTTTCAAAAATAAAATTACATATACACATCAGTTTAACACAGATACCCACACTAGGCATGGCCTGTCCTGTAGGGCTTATCAAAGAATTTACATGATAATAATTACAATCACAAAAAAAATACATCTATGCACCTATAGGGGTACAACATTTTCCGTTCACATATTAATTAAATATATAGATACTATGTAATGAGTTTGGCTTTTAAAATCTTTTTTTTTCTCAGTATCTTAACAGACACTGTGCAAATTATTTAAACATAACAAAGTTTGATACCTCATGGGAATTAGGAATTCTTTTCTCCAAACTCAACTCCTCATCATCAGAATCACTGAGTTCATCGTAACTGTCTTCATCTTTCTGTTCTATTTTATCTTCTTTAGTTTCTTTTGTATCTGAACCAGCTTTTTCCAGCAGGTTTGGTGGTAAAGGAGGTCCTATTAAATCATCGTCATCTTCCTCTTCTTCAACAGTTTGAGATGCTATAGGTTCACTAACAGGGATGATATTATCTTGCGATTTGTCTTCGGTGATTTCTTGCTCTTTTTTTGTCTTCTGGAGTTCCTGTGCAGTTTTCTTTGCTTGTTCCATTAATTCACTTAGGTTGAAGTTTTTCGCTTTCTTTCCAAAGTTTTTAATGCCCATTACCTCCTGAACATGTTGACTCTCTAAGTCATCTGCTATTTCTTCAATTTCTTTCTGGTCTTGTATAGGAGTTCGGCCAAACTTTCCGAAACCTGTAACTACCTCACTTTTTTCATTTTCAGTCGATTTGTTTACATTGAAATTTATTTTTCCAAATGCTATTCCCTTCTTCATTGTAAAATTTGGGTAGCTCTTATATTTATAAACACAATTATAGGGTATAAATACTAACAAAAGTAACAATATACTCAAATATGTTTCTTCTTCTTCTTTTTTTATTTTTATTTTATTTATTTATATGGCGCTTGGCTATAACCATGGCCAGTGTCAAGTAAAGGGAGGAAATCAATTTTCTTGTTCCAATAATTTTTAGCAACGTTACACACATTTCGTCAAGTCTAAAGTCTAGTCATAGTAAAGATAAAACGTCAATACAGTCAGAGTCAAGTCAGTCCATTTAG
>JAOTAV010013728.1:0-25839 GCA_026546445.1 Cyclargus thomasi | reverse complement strand
AGACGATCCAAAACACGTGCAAGCAAAGCAGCTGTCAACAATTAAGTGAACATTCAAAATGGCCGAGCTTGTCGGCACAAGTGAGAGACATGAGTACCAACATAACGCCACAAAAAATCGAAATTCGATTATACGTAACCCGCGAAAATTCAAAATTCGCGATACTTTTTGAACACACCTCGTATATAATGGTGTCTGTCATAAATTGAAATAATAATAATAATGTATCAAAGTAATCCTAGCCCTGCGAAGTATCTTGGGATGGCAACTGCTTCCAGTAGGCTGCACTTCTACTAGGGGAGTGAGAGTTGTGTAATGTGTTTTGAGTGTATGAGTGTGACCCTAGTGTCTACGATATCTGATATCTTGGGATGGCAGCTCCTTTTCATCAGTGAAACTCAAATAGGGGTTGTGTAGTATAGTGTATGTAATATGAGTGTTATATTGTTTGTGTAATCTAATAAATAAATAAATTTCAATACGTACTAAACTTTTAATTTCCTTTTCAATTTCAGATTTGTTTTTAGATCAACATAATAAAAAAATACATTTTAGATCAATATAAAGCTAAAGAGTTTGTTTGTTTGAACGCGCTAACGTCAGGAAGCGCTGACTGGAATAAATAATTATTTTTGTGTTGGTAAGTCAATTTATCGGGAAAATTTCTTTGCTCGTTTGCCTCCTTATGTTATAAAAAAATGAATTATAAGAAAAGGGGGCAAACGGGTTACCTGATGGAAAGCAACTCCCGCCGCCCATGGACACTAGCAACATCAGAGTTACAGGTGCGTTACCGGCCTTTTTTTAGAGGGAATACGCTCTCTTCTTGAAGGTTTGTAGGTCGTAGCGGTCCGGAAATACTGCTGGTGATGGTTCATTCCAGAGCTTTACTCTGCGAGGCCGAAAGTAACGCGAAATGCGCACGGTAGATGACTGCCCCCAATGGCGTAACTATACCGTTCGAGGCCCGTGCCAAATTCGTTTTCGTTTCACTATGTCAATTCAATACAAAAACACGTAAAGTGATTATTGTAAAAAATAATCGCTTGATACTTGTCTAGGGGGGTAATCGGGGGCCCCTTCCGGGTGGGGCCCCGTGGCATTTTGCCGGCTTGCTACCTTGTACGCCACTGACTGCCATTTATCAAGATCATATGGGTGGTAAATTTTTCGCATCGGACGATGGCGAATCTACATATGGAATCATTCCAAACAATTATTACATACTTCGTTGCGCAAAAATTTGTATATCACACGGGAACCGTACATTTTCCCGGGATAAAAAGTAACCTATATTTTACACGAGCCTAATATCTGAGATCAAATCTGTCCAGAAATTCCTGAGATCAGCGCGTACAAACAGACAACTTTTTTGTCGATATGTGTTCTTTTACTCTTCCTCAGCTCCTTTTACTGTTTTATTATATGTATATATAGACAATATGTATATTATCCCCGTGAGATCACTCCTGCTAGTGGTACCAAAGCTATATATTATTTTACTCATACATGTAAGTCAAACTTCCTTCTCGTGAAACACAAATCTAATTCCTCCGAATCCGGTAAGTCGTGTATACGTACCACGTACCTACGTAATTAATTAGGGTCCCGCTTAACCCTGCGACGCTAACTTACATTATTTTATTTTTTTTATTTTTATTTATTTTATTTTACCATTTATTTCGGTTATATTTACCCATATTATGCTAACGTATATACTATATTTTACCATTTATTTCGGTTATATTTACCCATATTATGCTAACGTATTTACTAGACTTTTAAATTATTTTGATTGGTTACAATAAATTATGATGAGTTTGTGAGAAACTCTTGATAGTTGCAATGTTTGTAAAGATTGGGGTCGTTTGTCAGTCGAGACTTTATGTTTTGTAATTGCCTTGGGAGGGCCGTGTTTCGGCGCGAATGGGCCGGCTCGATACCACGGCCTCACAGAAAACTGGCGTGAAACGGCGTTGTGCTGTGTTCCGTTCAGTGAGTTAGTTTACCGGTGGCCCAACTTCCCTTATTCCCTATCCCTATTGCCATTCCCTATTCCCTTACAAGGGCCGGCAACACACTTGCGACTCTTCGGATATCGCGAGTATCCATGGGAGTTGCTTTTTATCAGGTAACCCGTCTGCTCGCTTGCTCCTTAAATATCATTAAAAAATAAGCTGCTAATTATTATGAGGTATAGATACGTATAAAACAATTGTTGTTTCCCGCGAATTCACCCGCGTAAAACTTTAAAATTATCCCGTTGTTACGATATTTTTTTATTACTGCTTCTATTCGTCGAAGCGTAATGTTATATAGCTCGTAGCCTTCCTCGATAAATGGCCAGTAGTTCCTGAGATTAGCGACTCTCTTCAGCTTTATATTATTAGTATAGATTATAGTACGTGGCATTTTATTTATTCCAATATTATAAATGACTTTTAAGGGCGTTCGTTAGCGAAGGAAGCAATCGATTTAACTTTTGGCATAGACATATTGAAAAGATGGCGAGTAATAAAGGTTATTTTTGGTATTGGAAAAACATTATCTATCTAGGAAAAACAAATTTTAAAGTAAAATTAATTTTGATTAAATTTATCAATAATATCATTTTTTTACGACATCAATGTATAATACAGGTTTTCATCATGCTCAGAATAAAATAACAGTTATACTTGTCAAGAATTGTTTTGAACACGAATAAAGAATATGCGTGTAAAACAAATTTTATTAAATACAAATGACACAATGACAGAATGACAAAAAATCTCTGAATTCTGTTGATAAATAACTTAGATAGTAGCGATATAAGTTTTATACTTGTAACTTTGTTGTTTTCAATTTTATCAAAAAACTGATTGGACTAAATCGTTTTTCAATAACGTAAGATTTATTTAATTAAATAATAAAAAATCATGCAAAATTCCTATTCTGAAATAAGCGTGTTTCTAGATTCAGTTTAATTTTCAAATGCTAAAACGCTCCGTCACCACAGATAACGATTGATCAGAATATGACCACAATATTCGAGTAACGAAATTCAACGTGCCGCTCGCAGGGTTAAAATACTTGACAAATTTTCTGAAACCACTTCAGTTGGTGAAACGAAACCACAAACTAGAGAGAAATCTCACATCAAAGGATTTCATTAATGTTCGTTTACCTGGGTGGATTTTAAATAAGGCAAACTCGGAGGTACAATCAGAGAAGCTGAAACAGAGCCAGATTGCATGTAAGTAAATTTCCGCGTTGAATCTGCTGTCTGATCACGACCAAATGACGGAGGTCCGTCAACTGGCACTCTACTTTGAAAATCGTATTAATCATCATCATCATCGTCATAGCTACTATGGCGTTATTCATCAACCCACCATTATTCAAGATAATTATTCCGTCGCTTGTCGAGCGATTTGTCAGTTTTAAAGCGCGCTACCCAACTTAAACAGTTGGTATAGGTAACAAATAAAATATAGAAATAGAGTCTAACGGAGTGATGCCACGGCCTCACAAAAACTGGCGTGAAATGGCGTTGTGCTGTGTTCCGTTCAGTGAGTAAGTTTACCGGTGGCCCAACTTCCCTAATCCCTATCTCTATTCCCTCAAAAAGGTCGGTAAGCACTTGCGACTCTTCGGATGTTACGAGTGTCCATGGGCGACGGCAGTTGCTTTTCATCAGGTAACCCGTTTATTCGCTTGCCCTCTTAAATATAAAAAAGTATTTTTAGACCAGAAGGCCTAAAAAGTTCCTAACAGCAATATTGCAAAGGAATAGCTCTGCAATTTATTTTAGCACGTTTTGTTAAAAATAAAATGGCTACTTCAAACTTAATTTAAACTGACTATGAAATTACTGTTTTTCAAATGTAGGAGTTATTTGCAAGAAAAATTACAAAATTAATTTAGAGTGGCAGGACTTTTGATGTCCCAGTATTAAGGTATGTACAATCTATAACGGGGGAAAATGAAAGAAAGCCAGTCGACAGACCTATGACATTTGGTCGGGTTACATCAATTCCATGTAAGCCGTGATATGTCGGCCGAGTTTGACAAAGGGCGACCAAAATACTTAGATCCACGATCTGTACCCGTTTTAACTTCTCTGATGTCTGGTAAGTTTAACCTCTAATATGTCTTGTTTACATGTATTAAGTAACTAAATTTTAAGTGACTTAACTTTAACTTTAAGTGTATGTTCAAACGTATTTAAGTAATTAAGCTCTTTAGTTGACTCAAGATGGACGATCAACAACGTACAGAACTCGTAAATTCTGTCATTAAATTTGTTATTGATGAGGTTTTAGAGGAATAAATTATTGAAATACCTACTAAAAGGAGCACGACGAAAAATTGTACCCGAATACGTCACTACAACTGTGAATTTAATTAAATTGTGCTGACATGTATCTGTCCAAATGTGACTGTGTGTGTCACTTGAGTGACAAGCCCCGCTTACCAACTTAATAGAAAAAAATCTAATTATCGGGGTAAGTAGTAACTAAATTTTAACTTGCTACTAAATTTTGCGTTTACATGCAATTAATAACTAAAAATTTAGTTACCTAGTAGATAACTGCTTAATACGTGTAAACAAGACGTAAGTTGCAAATTTTTATAGAGTTAAAATTTATATGAAATTCCGCAAAAAAAAAAAATATTTTAAATAGACAATACTAGGACATCCAAAAGGGTTAAATTTAAAATACACTCACCCCCTATATTTGAGGTATCCGGCGAGTTCAGGGACGGCTGTGATATCCGCTCTGGCCGGCGGTCCCCCCTCCAGCTGGACCTGCAGCTCGCTGAGCGCGGCGTCGATCTCGTCCTCCGCCGCGCCCCCCGCGCTCCCCGCGCTCGTGTCCGCCTCCGCGCTGCCCCCCGCCAGCGTCTGCAGCTCGATTTGCAACTAGAATAACGTGATTATTATTTTTAGTACAGAAAGTTCAACTCAATTGTGCATGTAGCTGTATGTGTGGGTGCGCATCCACTAAATACACAACTTGCGATCATGTGGCAGTGACGCGGCAGGCGCACACCCATACTCTTATAAAAGAAACGTGATTTTTTTCTATTTTTATCTTTTGCCTATAAGTAGATGTCGCTATTAGTCTACATCGCGTTCTATCGGTAGCATGAATCGTTTCGTATCATCTATATATTAATGCACTATACTCAACAAGAGATGTCATTGCTACTGATTTTTGCTGTTTATTACATACAGAACTGTATTACGTACAGAACCCTTCAAGCGCGACTCCAACTCGCACTTGACCGGTTTTTTTATTACCTGTAACGCAGCGAACAGTAGCATCTCCTCCTCGGTGCAGTGCACCTCCTGGTTGAGGACCTGCCAGCGCGCCTGCTGGTACAGCTGGTTGAGGCGCGGCGCGTCCGGCGCTCGGGCAGTCAGGTCGAAGAACGAGTAGAACTTGAAGCGGAGCTGCAGCGTGTCCCATTCCCGCACGTACTGTTCCATGATCGATAGCGAGGAGTCTAGCCAGCTGGGGACATATATGATAACTAGTGAACGGATATGAGTCAGGTAATTTGCAGAATTCCTAGGTAACCAGCACTCTAACAGGTTAACACACGTTAACGGTAACTTTATTTAACTGAAAAGAAAATTTGATAAACGTATTTCCTTAACATGTGCGTTGAATAAGTATCGTTGCGCAAACTGAGACCGGATGGGAACTGATGAAATTTCAAGGCCTATTTCACTTTATAAGCTCTCGAGATGAGATCGTGATATGTAAAACAAATATGTGACGTCATTTAAACTTGGATTTAGAAAAAAACATTGTGACATCCATTTGATAGATGTATGATCCAAAAACTTTAGTGAATGGTTAAATCCCCCTAACATACCCGACATTCATTCTGGCGCGCTCCATTAGCGACTTGGGTGTGAGGAGGGACTCCCGTGACTGTGTGTCGGGCTCGAGGGGCGAGTCGGCGAGGGACATCTCCGCCAGGGCGTCGAGAGCGTCGAGAGACGCGGCGCGGGGCGGTGTACCACAGTACCCGCCGTCGCTGGACCCATCGCTCTGTGTGCTGTATATGTGGTTCCCGTAGCGACGGAGCGTACCATTCTGTAGATAAACGGGAACTCTGTAGAATTTCTCCAGTCTGACTTTAGCGGATAATTGCTTGGCGATACTCGATATGCGAACCGTTGATAGAGTTACTGCTATGAGTATTTTTTGCTATGAGTGATATGGAACTATATGAAAAGTTTCAACTAAACAAGAGAAATCCTTTAATGCTATGGTAGTCTTTTTGGAAATTACATCGTTTTTAAGCAATCCAACGCCCGAAAATGTTACAGCATCTTCTGCCAATGTCGGTCTTACCTGTTGTGAGGCAATCGGCGTGGCTGACAAGGACCTCGGAGGTGGAGGTGTAGCTGGACAGGCCAGAGACCTGTCCAAGCTATTCGACGATCCCCTGGTGGCAGCTATGAATGTGTTGGTGTCGGGTTGTGCGATTTTAATCTTCTTCGCTTCCTTTAAGTTCTGATAGTTCTGTTTCAGGTGGGACGGCTCCAGAGGATAACACAGAGACAGCTCTTCCGGATGTCGAATGCCTGAAAGTGTAAGATATGGATTTAAGGCATATAACAAACTGGTCTATAAACATTTTTGCTCAAGGACATTGATATCAAAACAATTGTCTTAAATTTTATGGGGACGAGATTTACTGTCACGTATTTACAGAAAGCTTTAAAACTGTCCAGCGGGTCCAAAGCTCCATTAGTGATTGCCTAACCGAATCTTCATCGCACTCCGACAACGATTAACTACGGATACACATTTTTAAGAAGTACAGAAAAGAGCAAATTTAAAATCACCTAGGCTTTTACACAGCTGCACCACGGCGCTGAATGTATCAATGGAGAAGTCGATCTTGCAGTCGATGTATCTGAGGTCGGGCAGCTGTATCCGGATGGGCTTGTGCATGGGCGTGAAGTGGAGAGCCGCGTCCGCGTGGACCCCGTACTGGTCGAGGGTGTGCTTGGGCCGGGCCAGCCACTTGTTCCGCGTCGGCCACCATAGCGCGTGATCTGACCAGTCCTTCTTGAAATCTGCAACAAGTAGGTTATTTTTTTACAACGGTGAGTCGTTAGTGGGGTCTTAGCTGCCTTTGGTTTTATAAGAGTCGCTTTCTGAAAACACATGAGTAATTTATGTCTTCAACAGTATTGACTAGTTGAGACCTTAGCCATAGTTTAATCGCCAAAAAAAACTAGGCTCGAGCCTGCTTCGTCACAACTAACTGCGCTACTAACTTTCTTTATTCGCTATCTACTTTACAAATAAGTAGAAGGTCAATGTTGGATCTATTATAGCAATTGTATCCCGAAAATGGTTAAAGATCTCATATATTAGCCTTGAGACTAAAAAAGAGACGTTATAAAAGCCAATACTTTAATACTTTTATGGACGTTCGATTAAATTTATTCTTACAGGAAGACATTAATTTTGATAAGCTATTGTACGACAAAGACTTGCCAAGATTAAGTCATTAATTAAAAATGTTTTTAAAAAATTTAAGGACATTAAAGCTACGATTATTCAAAGAAAGTACATTATCATTCTTTTTTGGCTCTTCGTATCTTTGGACGGATGTAAAATAAAAACTAGAAAACCAGTGTTTATGACGTCAGCGGTAGTGCACGATTTAGCGAGTTAGTTGAACCCTACAGTAGCGGTTTAAAGAACTCTCATTTTTACAAGACGCCTTGAGCAAATAAGGCAAAGCTAGGGTCTACTTATACTGGTGAGATACGTCCCGTGCATTCGTTTTGCTTCTTACATGAGTCAGCCCGTGATGTAAACCAGAGGGCATCGCAAATGCGAGTTGCAGTTATCATTATCTTGGGATTATTATCAATTTTCGAAAGTTGCAACAGAAAACAAATTCAAATTAAAATAATGCCACTGAGCCGGAAATTATAATTATTTAGTAACTTTTGTTGACAAAACAATGTACTTGAAAATGCTTATGATTGAATAAATGATGCCTGCATTTCAGATCATGATTTCTGTAGGATCTGGGTGCTAGATTATTATTTTAATTCAGTTTTTATAATGCTATCAAGTATGACTCAGAGATGATTATGTAACTAGAAATATAATAAATTGTTGGTGAGTCATAATAATTCATGGCTTACAATTTTGTACAGTTAACTATATTGCCCTCAGTTAAGGAATTACATTTTTAAGAAAGTATGCCACTTTTTTTTGCCACCCGGTCCTATGTACCTACGAAATTCTCTGCTTTCCTAGGCCAGAACGTTGCCACCCACCTGGGATGCAAATGCAAATGCAAGCCTGATTCCCAAAGAGGCAATTCTTGTTAATTTCAAATTAAACTTTTTTATTTAGGTAAAACATAAAACTACAATTATTATTATTAGTCTTCCAAGTCTTTACATTTGTACATTTTATGTGCTATTAATATTTTAGCCATCGTGATTAGTTCATCACATGACCGTTTATATCATTCCCGTTACTTAAACGTAATGGTACCTAATTAAAGTTTAGCTAATCATCCGAACGTCGAGCCAACTGAATTAGGCTGCCGTGAGTCAGATGTTAGGGATTTTGTGAAGCAGAAACTTCAGCAACAAAAAGTACAAGGAAAACTCTGTCCCATTAAAGAAAAAACAGGAAGCATCAGGCTTGAAACTATTCCTTATAAATTCAGAATAGTTTCCTTACTGTCAAAGTAACAGTTTCTATGGTTTAGTTTTACTGTTAACCATTAAATGTTATGACGCGGCGTTACGGCACCAGTGTTTGAACGAAAATAAAGTTATAGCCTCTTGCGCCATGTGTCTAATCTTAACACCTTAATAAAATGTCGCGTAGATCCGGAGATAGATCTCGCGTGGACACGTAAACCGCATTATGCCGTCTATGTGTTATGTTACAAAACCAAACATAAATCCCTACTACATGTGTTTACACTCGTTTACGGTCAGAGTAAAGTAGAAACCACGGGACGTTTTCGGTGCATCTTACACTTGTTTTATATTGGTTCTGTTTTAGTTAACACCAATTAATCCATAGTTCCATACTATCCATACTTAATATTACTAGCGAACAGCACAGCAGGGCTCGTGGGATTTTCAAAATTGTATGACTTTTGGTTTTCTAAAGCATTATATGACTGTGACATATTTTTTACGGTTTTGGATACAATATGTGTATACTCGATGATACGGCAGATACAATGATTATAAGTAATTATAAAAAAATAATATTTTACTACTAACGCCACCTATGAGTTAGTTTAACAGTTGGGATGTGCAATCCCAACTCATTTTTTCATTTACATCTATAATATTATTACCATTTTATTTTTAAACACATCTAGGCGTATACACAAATGAAGAAATATTTGGAAGAAGCGGGTAAGTAACATTTTTAAAATCAGCCGGAATTTTGCGTATATGGACGAAAAGGACCTTTAGGACCATAAAAATGATTTGAAGATAAAATAATGTGGATTTGATGGATAGACAAGCTAGCTAATAAAATAGATAATTAATATCTATCAAAATTTTTGGTGAAAAATTAGGTTGTTAAATGTTAGTTATTCGTTTCTTCCACTTATGTCTGCAATTTACTATGCTATCCTCTTGTAGTTTTTCCGTAAAGTGTACCACAAACATGTAGGTGAGTGGGATATAAAGATAATATGCGAGTGAGTCTGTTTGTTGCTTCTTCACGCCCGAACCTCTGAACAGATTTTGCTAATATTTGGTACGAAGAGTCCTGGGGAAGGATATAGGATAGTTTTTATACCGGAAAATGTACGGTTGCCGCACTATAAATGACATAATGGAGTTACGAGCATGATCTAGTAGAAAATTTATAACTATTTTACGCGAGGATGAACAACAATTTTTATAACGCGCGTTAATTCCAGTTGCACATTTGACATTAAGTTTTTTTTAATGATGTGTTGTTTTTTTAATGTGGGGGCAAGTGAGCAGCTTACCTGATGGAAAGCAACTGCCGTCGCCCATGGACACTCTGGATATCCGAAGAGTCGCAAGTGTGTTGCCGGCCTTTATGAGGGAATAGGAATAGGGGATTAGGGAAATTGGGCCACCGGTAAACTCGCTCACTGTACTAAACACAGCACACAGCACAACGTCGTTTCACACCAGTTTTCTGTGAGGCGTGGTATCACTCCGGTCGAGCCGGCCCATTCGTGCCGAAGCATGGCTCTCCCACAGCAATGAGCATCCGAATTATGTTATTGATATCGGAAAATGTGACATTGGTACACGCCTCTACCGGGGTTTTAACCTTCACCCTCCCGAGTAACCCCACAACCACACATAAATATATATACAAATGGTTAACGTTCGAAAATTTATAAATATTTATAGCCTCTATCGCCAACATTGGAACATATTATCGCTATGGGTAAGTTCAGAGGATGTTACGTTTATGAATCATCTACGTAAATACATCGAATTCTTATAAACAGATTTAAGGTCATCGCATCGTAGAGGACGCATGTCCTTGTAAGTTGAAACTTTATAAGAAACCTTATAGGTAATAAGCTTGTTTGGCAACCTAATTTTAAGTCTTAGCAAATAAAATGGCTTATTGAAGCGAGAAAAGTACATTTATGACGATACAAACTTAGGTTGTCTCGGTAAAACATATCACTAAGGTATACCGAACACAACTTGTATAAGTGGCTTAACCATGAGTTTGAAGCCGAAACTCGTAAGCGACTATGTAAATTTTTAGTATGGTCGCATATTACAGCGCCTCTAGCGGTTTATTGTAAATTTACGTTTTCGCTATCGAGTATCGTTAACTACCTTTGGTTTGGTTCTATCGGACCCTCAACTTTGCCTTTGGCAGAATTGAAACACTGGGCTTAATGGGGTAGAACCCATTAAATTCCATTATCCCCAATCCGCTGAAGATGACAGGCAGTATGACCATAAAATATGAAGCTGGGATAAAAGCCTTTTAGGCCTTTTGTAATATGGAAACATAACACATGAACATAACATTATCTAAGCACTAGAATTGCCATCTTTGTCTCCGTGAGTCGTGACACGTTTGCCGTTGGAAATTTCGCGTAGAATGTATTATATTACAACGAGTATACTAGGTAGTAGAATATGTTAAATGTAGTTGACGAAAGCATATTAGGATTCTGATTTAGTGATGATGAAAGCTGAACTTAACTTTCCATATAACTCAGTTCCATGACACCCGAAGACTTTTTACGAACCTTATTGCCTATATCTCATACGTACTAAGTGTACGTGTGTAGTGTGTTATTATGGTGATGATTGTCCAGGGGGGTTATTATGACCTCTTATTCCCAGCCAAGTTCCAGCCAGTCGGAAGTCACGTGACACTAAATACGTGAAGTTTGACGTTCCCTAATGTCGCCAACATGATTAAAATCCATTCATAGACAACCAAACTAGTATGAATTCAGTTATTATTCTAATAAGACTTTGTAATACGAAAAAAGAACAAGGCAATTGTTGGCCGTACATTGAATTGCCTGGAACCATGCAGGTTTGTTATGGTCATAATAGCCCCCCTGTTACTGTTTTACCATGGTCAAAAATTAAGTTATTCACAAATATTTGAAATGGCCTTGTTGTTCTGGTAAGTAGTTCACACTTTTTTCGCATATTGTAGGGCATGATCTCCACTTGATATAAAAGAATGTTGTCAATGACAACCTTTTGCCCGCGACGGCAGCGACCTGATAGCACCGGATTTACTGCTCTACTCGTTAAGATAAAATATTTGTTGATAAGCGTAAATATACGTATGATATACGATGTTTACGCATAGATAAGTACCTTGTAATTATTAACCATTTACATAGTAATCTACAACAGTTTTATTTTATCTGAACTCGTGCTGCTGGGACCCCTGCAGAATAAATTAATTTTTCAATTGACTACTCGATTCCGTCCTGGACAGAAACTACGACTGTTGATATCAATTAACAAAACCAACTGTACATTGGCTACCTGCAGACAAATGACCTATTTACATTCGGGGCAAGGTGAAATCACGTGTGTTTGCTGTACGAAATCAAATAGCACTGTAGTTAGCACACGCTCGAACATAATCTGTGGACCCACTGTAAATATGGCGACGTGATTGAACGGAACGATTCTCTAAAATAAATAAATGTCGAAGAAGCGACCAAAAGCAAATAGAGGGTGGAAACAAACGACCTCATAGACTCATGTTTATATTATAAAGATTTATTTAACGACGCGGATTATGATAAAACCAGATGTCAGGAATTAGGATCGTGGACTCTACCACACTCTACATACTTTGAAGGGTAGCAACAGCATAAAAATCTTAAGAGAAAAAGAAGGAACAAACAAATAAAATTTTATACCACTTTGTATAATCAAGAAGAAGAAGCAGAAGAAAAGAGAGCCAGATTGGGATCCTACAGCTCACGACCGGCATGTAATTGACATATTCCGACCGTGTGACAACGACGTGGTCCGTCAACTGGATCTGTTTCAATATCCCCCATTATATATTGATTAAAATTTGAGATTACGATAAAGGATTCATAAGTAATAATAATAGTCATGGATCTTATCGAAATATGATCTACCCGATTGCCCTCGATAAAAGTTTGGAACATGTGTTTCCAAGGTTGAAAAATTTTCGACTTGCCATTATTTTCAACCAACGCTTGTTATGTTGCATCAAAAGAAACTGTGTGGAGTAAACGGCTGTATTGAGTTACAAGATGTATTGCATTATTTGTGCCAAAAATGTGGTTTCACTATTGGTATTGTACATAATTAAACCATATTTCTCGAGAAACAAAAATGTGATCTAAAAACTTAAAACACGTTAATACAAGCAAAAGTAACACAGTAAAACCTTTTAGTTTCAGAGAGTCTAACAACCTCTTTCAACAATAGATTTGGAATTACAGTTAGAACCTAAAAATAAATCAATTTTATGGTTTTTTCAACAAGGTGTACAATAAAGATCGCTATTCTAGTCTCGAGAGGTATCGGTGACATAAGCGGAGAGTGGGCCGCTCCGTCGCCCACGGCTTCCGTCGCGGAGGCGTTCCCACCTGATAGTGAAGCAACAACTTGGCCACGCGAACACAGACTTTGTAAACATGGGCTTGTATATTTAGACAATACGTGCCAATACACGCCGCCGAACATACGCCAGCAGCACGCGCGATAAAAATTCTCTAACATATTCGACACATACTTTATAAACATTTCGTAAGAGATGCAGGGCAAGAGGTGAAAAACTCAATGCAAACTTTTAAGGTGTGTTCAATACATATCATCACCTAAACTATTTTTCGACAACAACAGAAAAGGAAAGGAATCCGCATTCAGATCTTGCACTTATAAAATGCTGTCCACACCCACAGATCGGTAATAATTTTTAAGTAGAAAACGAACATTTCCTTGAATTGCGTCTGGAATTTAGCCGTGAGGTCTGGCTAAGCAATAAATTAATGAAACATGTTTCTTTGACGTTCAGATATAGCGTTTTGGTGCTGAACAACATTCCAATCATTGCCATTTGCCAGTTAATATCATGGTTGTACGATTTTTGAGTCTGTACTCTGTATAACAGGATTAACCACTACATATCTCCTAGTAGGTACTAAGTACTAACCACATATTGTTATTCAGATCGAATCATAACTATGAGTAGTTTAGCGCAGAATGTGCGCGACTGCGCGTCATCAGCGTTACTCATTGTTTCATTTAGATAAAGTGAACTTTAACCGGGCTTGACGTTATCTACCAGAACCGTCGGCGCATCGAGAGTTGAACATTCGTTACCGTATATGGACGGTCAATTTTCTATCAGGTAGTTCAATTTGTTGATACATTCTATGATTTATCACCGACTCAGGTGGATCGTGTACCCAAACGGTTTCCATACAACATACCACAAAATCATTTACTCTAGGTGAGGGAGTAGAGAGTGTAAAAAGTTATCGTCCGTTATATGGAAAACGTTTGGTACACAATCCTCTTATATTTGTTATTTTTATCAACCTAAGACTTTAGTCGCTAGGTAAAAAGGTGCTTTCAAACATTGATTTGGCTCAGGAAGTAGTTTGCGTATACAAGCAGTAATTGAGTGGTGACTGCTGATAGATCAAAGTCTTGCGTTCAAATGGTCGAGTTAAATATCAATACAGCAATTTGCATTCCTCACTCAACTGCTCTCAAGATAAACGACTGAAATGTAGGGCGTATTGGCTTATAAATATCTAAATTTATATTATAATGAGACACAACGTAAGCACTAAATTGTAGCTATCACGTCTAAACATGGTAATTTAGCATGGGCGTATATAAGTGTGTCCTGCTATCCGTCTTGCTTGCCCAATCGACAATAATCAAAAATGCTACGCTCAGATTTTATTCAAATTTTAGAAAAATGCTTTTCATTTCTTTAAAAAATTCTGCAAAACTTCTGATGTAGAGAGTGTTATGGGCAACGGTATTTGCTTTTCATCAGCCAACCCGTTTGTTCGTTTGCCCCCTTATCATATGAAAAACATATGAATGCTGCTGCGGGATGCCCTTTATGGGTGAGTTCAACTCGTACTTGGCCACTTTTTTACGGTAGGGTTGTAATATAGCAATATAACAACAATATGTTTTACAGACCGAGTATTACGTAGGTAGCTAAATAACACTGATGACGATCATAACCATTTGTTAAACTGAGCAAAAAATGCATTTCATGTTAGTTATTAAAGGTAATTTATTATGATAATGGTATCAAAGCGAGCGCTCGACATGAATTATAAGCATTCTAATTTAAATGTAGGTTGTATCACCAGACAACTCACGTGGGCTGATAGAAGACAAAATAACTAATAAGTGACTCTATGGTAGGAAGTTTGTATGGGCGTTGTATTTTATATGCGGAGTCTTGCGCAAAACATTATGATTGACGTCGATTCTTGACAGATGATTATTATCACAGAGGCCGAAGAACTCTGCCCCGATTCTAGAATAATGCAACGTCAATGGAGATCATGCCTCGTTTGTTTTAAACAGAGCTACCAATCCAACAGCAAGAAAATACATCTATACTGTTATTGTGAATGTTTGTTTGTTTCTCCTTACTTTTCCCTAACGAAGGCCGAAGCAACCAATCGACTTATTTTTTGGCGTAGACTTAGTGGAAACATCAAAAGAAAGATCTAGAGTAACATAGGCTACTTTTGGTCTTGAAAGAATGTTCTCAAATGAGGCTTATAATATTCGTATTCTACCGCGATTTCAATATAGTTATTGACGGTGGTTTCACATTTTCTGACAAAAAATTAAATAGGAAACATTTTGTTCATTTGACTTGATTGATAATTAAGAATAAAGAGTGAAATGATTTTAATATTGTCATGCCAGATGTATCTATGTACAATCAGAGAAGTTGAAACAGATACAGATTTGGTCGGGTTATGGTTACCACCCAGCCGACAGATTATGACTTATATGGAATTGACATATTCCGACCAAAAGACATAGATCTGTAAACTAGCTCTCTTTCAAGTTCCCCCAAAATCTCGTTTGCGGCGCACCCTACCCTGCTTAATCCGCCACACCGCTAATGTCGAATTTATCGTTATTATTATGCATCTTATTATGGAAAGAAAATGCAGAAATCAAATTATTTGTTGTATTAGAGCCACATTTAAATATTTAATTTATTTTGTTTTTAGTATTTGTTGTTGCGGCAACAGAAATATAAATATTCTGTGGAAATTTTAACTCTCTAGCTATTACCGTTCTTGAGATACAGCCTGAAGACAGACAGACAGACAGACATCGAAGTCTTAGTAATAGGGACCCGTTTTTACCCTTTGGGTACGGAAGACTAAACATGTACCGTGGACATCAATTTTCTGTAAAAACTGTAATTACCACGAAACTAACCGTTTAAGATGAACGATTTTTTAATACAGTACGATTTGTAATTTCTTCTTTTTATCAATTGTATATTAATTATTTTCTGTTAGCCGGGGGAGGTTTTGGAAGCTAAGGATGTATGGCCAAGGCCGTTGGCACATATATTCTATCCCTTCAATTGCACGTCATCAACTACGGTTAAAAACAGGAAAACGCTCGGTATTGAAACACTACTTACTACTGGTAATGTACTCGTAGGTATTTTGTGATAAGCTATTCAAATATGCATTTAATGTCTTTTACACTTTATAATGACTTAATAACGATAATATTGGTAATATTTGTTATATAACGATAAGAAACAAGATGCCTTTATATTATACAAGCATTTACACGCGGCTTTGCGCGCCTGGAAATGATTTATTTGGTATGTAAATATAATGGGGGAAATCGAAAGAGAGCCAGTTGACGGACCTACGTCATTTGGTGGGAATATGTCAATCCCATGTAAGTCATGATCTGTCGGTTAGGTTTGACATAACGCAACCAATTTACTTAGATCCGCAATCTGGCTCTGTTTCTGCTTCCCTGATGTTTTTGAAGTAGAGTTTAAACCTTTTGATTTTGGTGATAATAATTAACACACTTATTCAAATATATCTAAACAGTCTTGAACTTATAATGATTTTCAATCTTTTTCTGGAATATTGAAAACGTAATACGACAGAAATAGACAGCCTACATTGATTAGTTGAACACCATTTAAATATTTTTATTAATTATCGGTAGTAAAGTCCCAGTAAAGCCTTATCTCGAACTTTACATTTATTCACTATTTTCCTACCATCATAATTTAGTATAGGGGACGGGGGTCCTGGGGGTCCATATAACCTCCTCGTTTTTGGAAGTCGGTTAAAAACAATGATTTTGTTACTACAAATGATACTTATGGGTTTACCCGATTATTTTGGGCAAATTGATATTCCAATGAAGGGGAATAAACGTGCCAACGGCCTCGACCATACATTAGGAGTTTCGAAAATCTCCCCCCGCTATTCGAAAATAATTAATGTGTAACAATCATTAAAAACAATAAATAATGATTTCTCCTTAGGGAATAAAGTGTTACATAAATTGTATTATATATATAAAAAATCGTTCATTTTCGTACCTATTCCAGATGTATACAAAAGAATCGATGTCATCGGTACATTTTTTTCTAATGAACTATATAAGCTAAGGGTAAAAGTCCACGCTGTTAATGGAAGAATAAAGAACATTCTATAACATTTATTTTTTTGGCTAATGTGCTTAACGTTTTAACATAGATACTTATAAGAGGCTAAACTTACCCCTTTAGCTCATGTATAAGCCTTAACTTTGGTTACTTAATTTATCCGTAAGGCAGACAGTAGAATACAACTCTCACCTTTACCTGTAACAAAATATATATTAAATTAGAATATTAAATCATATTAAATACTAAAATTGTAAGACATTTTATCACAGAGCCTATTGTTATAATATATTTATGCCTCAACTCTATGAAAATATACCATGTCGTCGCTGCTCTGTAGTGAGTAGTGACGTAGTGCAATATGAAACCTAAGTCTATGTCATGCAGTGGCATTTTATCGGGCTGAAATAAACTTGTTGAGGATGACGGCGTGCGGTGGACAAACGGCCTTTTTGTAGTTATTGCTCTGACAATAGTTGCAAGTTGCAACCCGCAACATCTGATGTTGCTGACATGTCAAAACTACTTCAAAAATGATGTGGGCTGAGCGGGAGCGAGGGTCTCGAAAACACTCACTACCTTTTTACTCCAAGCCAACTAACATCTTAATATTTGTCAAGCAATGCTAAAGAACCATAGACTATGAATCTTTACTTTTATTTTTGATTCAGATCAAAAATGAACGATGCGAATTTAAACAGATAAAAAATCACAATAGTTAACGGCTTTAAATATTTAAACCGCTTTAGTCACCATAAAAGTAGAAACACACTATGCACACAGTTTTGAACCACAAATTAGACGCTAGCTCACATTACAATTAACAACTTCAAAACAATTACCAATTGAGGCGCGATTTTCAGTTAATTAGCGTACTCTAGTAAAACGCTTACACAAGGTTTAAATTATCTGCCACCATATTTGGTAGAGATCTGTTACTAGGTATAGAGTTCAATGAACTCGACAAACTGCAATATCTTTCACAATACAAGATGAGGCGAAATCTCGGCCATACAAATATTTGTTTGATAAAGGCTGAGGTAAGTTGTACGAGAACGGCAAAGTAGCACGGCTAGTCGATAAGATTATCACATCTCGTAGAGATTTTTCACACTATTCCGCCCAAGACTAAAGAAATAAAATACTCCAAGATTGAGTATTAAGTCATAAAATAAATAAAAATGTTTAGTTTTTACACAGTAACAAAGCAAAGTGACGGGCCCAACTATATTGCACTCAAGATTGTCGGCATGGTTCATTTACTCTCTGTCAAAAATTTGTAATTTCCATACAAAAAGCGATTTTGTTAAGAGTGTTGTGTTGTCACTGGTTGTTGACAATCGCGGTTTGTATAGAAATTTTACAGAGGAATTTGATGTCTCATTTTCATAATCGACTTTTGCTCAGTAATCTATGGCTGATTTTAGTTTTACGCCTACCGCAAGCTGTTCGTCAGCCCAGATCGCTACGCGTTATTCAAAAACGCTTCCTAGAATTTCATACATCTCGAGTCATCAGTGCCGACTATATGATCGCCTTTGATCCACTCATTGACAAAGCACGAACGATTGCGTAGACGCATACACAATGATCGTACCTATTATTATTATTATAGTAGCCCAAGAGGGGAATTTTGAATTTACTCGAGAGCGTCAAATTAAGCTCGTGTAGGCTTTCTACATGTATCTGGTTATCATCTATATATATAAAACAACGACGGGTTTGTTAGAACACTTATAACTCGAAATCTGCTGAACCAATTTTCATGGTTATTGATTCGTCGGATTTGTCTCCGTCCCGAATAGCAGAATACATCTTAAAAACAATGAAAACCGATATGTGTAATAAATACTTAATCATTTCGATAAATTCTCATTTGATTGTTATACGAGTATGTTATACATTTGCCAATCCAATCCTGTGAAATACTGTGTTCATGTGTGCGTTCAGAAATTTATCTTGTGTAAAAATGTCTCGAAAGTTCATTCAATGTGTGAATGTGTAAAAGTGTCTATAAACGTAAGTGTCTATAAAAGTGTAAACAATTTTTTTTAAACTAATTTCTTTTTTATAACCTTAAAATTGCTGTATCGTCTTATTCCACCGCTAAAATAAAAAATGTCCTATTAACTATTTTATTCTACGTTTTACCTAATCTAACAAACTTACGGTCTCTACAACGCTCGAGTTACTACGAAAATAGCACCCTCCCCGACTATTATAAACGTTAACAGTTCATACGATAAGCCATCATCGCCGATTGTGTAAAGGCTGCACGAAAATATCTTATAGATATAATCTTTAGGGAGTTAAAATTTTTGTCATAAAATATAACGAAGAAGAATTTGAGCTTTGAAACAAAATCTTCAACGGAAGTAGTTAAGGTTAAAGACGTCAAGAGACGTAATTATAAAACAACCACCTATTGGCAACAGCACTTCTATTCACAAACAATGAATGAGTGAAACGTCATAGGCCTAAGTGTTCATTATTATGTACTATACGAGACAATGCTATTGTGTAATTGAACTTGTAACTTGATATTGCCCAGGCAGTGCAAAATTGTTAATACCATAAGGCTTAATTTATCAAATCAAAATCATTCGAATCCAACGTACCGAATTCAAAACAGAACTATGTGACGAAAGTGATATCGAATTGATAAGGTACAAATATTTTTAAGAAACTTGCAAAACTAGTCTCTTGTTCCTACTCATATATATCATCTGAAGGTGTGGGTAGTTAACCGGAAGTAGGCCCTTAATGAAGCCTTTATTTGTAGGCGTTTCCGGTTGATATCAAAGGAGTGCCACATAATGACTACTATCAGTTTAAAACATCTAATTAAACAGTACGCACCACGCATTTTATGTGAATGTATGACACGGTGGCTTTCACCTCCATAAACTGTATGGGAGAGCTATTCGAAAAATGCGAATGTGATAGCACGTTTAGAAAACTCGCCGCGACTTCGATTTCATTTGATCCAATACCGCACTAATCGGACCTAGGTCTTGGGAATAGTTTTAAATTGCATACAGCGTCTCCCAGAGTTGGACGTCTTTAAAAAAGAAAATATATACTGTCGAATTGAGAAACCTCTTCTTTTTTGGAAGTCGTTTAAAAACATTCCCGACGCCGTTTGTCCACCAACACCGTCAACCGAGAACGTAATTATTTTGACCCGATAAAATGCAACTTTATGATCTAGGCTATAAGTTTCATTTTCTTCAATGTCGTCCCGTCATTAGAGGCGTAGAGGAAAATGAGACCTGTAGTCTATGTCATAAAGTAGCATTTTAACCGGCCGAAATAATCTCGTTCCCGGATGACGGTGTTTGTGGACAAACGGCTTGAGAGTTACATCTTACCTCAATTCCGCATATTGAATCTGAATTATTATGGACGTGACACGAAAACTAAAATATGATCATCTCGACATCTTGACATAAACGCTAGTATAATATTTATATCGATGATATAACGCAGTGTCTGTATGGCGCACCGCGCAGTTTCGAGAACTGTAAAGGTTGCTATATACGAGCCAAAACGAGGTCCACTGGACCGTGACCTAGATTACGTTATTTGTGGAGGCAAACCGACTGGATATGACGAAGACACGTACGTACTGTCAACAATTAACGATGCTGATTAAATAACAAGTACGGGGCTAGAAGATTTGTAAATATTGTAACGCTACTTATAGGAGTCTTAGGGCCTGTTTCACTGCTTACACATAGTCTATCCACAACTATCTGTAAGCGGTGAAACAGGCCTCTATCTATCCACAACAAGGGATATCCACATCTTTATTTGACAGATGTTGTATGAAGAATTTGTCAAAAAAGTTGTGGATAGCCTATCATAGACTTTATTAATAAGCGGTTAAACAGGCCTTAGGTCCGTAATGACAGTCAGCATTTAATACTGAGAGCATGATCGAAAAATTGTAAGAAGCTGTTTTCATTCATAAAGGTCTGTCGCTTTATGAATAAAAACAGAATCTTATAGTTTTTGATAATGCTTTTAAGTGATCAGCGTTGACTATTATTACGGGCCCTAGAAACTTTACTATCAGTTTTCTATTAGTGTTACTTCTTGAATTCCTGCCAGTTTTGACGGAGGTGGTGAGCTCTATAAAAAAGCCTGCTTTTCAAATAGACTTAAGGATAAGGCTTATAAATTCATCAAAACTATACTTTGATAGAGCAGCACTTTGAGACTTAAGACGTACACAGTAGTCAGTACACACTTTTCCTATTTGCGCCATCTTCGAGAATAAATATGTCTGTCCCGCGGGTTTATTTGTCTCGTGCCCTTTGAATGCACTTTCGGCGTCGACGATCAATAAAAATGTCTGGACAACGTAAATAAGCCTTGCAAATACGTCCAAGAATAGTTTTTGAGCTGTATAAAACTTGTATAGCGATCTTGTACATTTTGTAATATGTAACCGGAACGTAGTCAGCGCTGTGGCCAGAATCGGTAACTACCATAATTAGTTCACCCGTGAATCATGATTAATGGACTTTCTGTTACGCGAAAAAACTTTTAGGTTATTGACTTGCACTAAGGCCTCCGGCTACTACAATACCTCATATAAGTGAACGATATATCGTCATTAGCGTTATAACAGTATGAGGCATGCACACTAATACACATTAAAAATGAACGAAGCAACCGATCGACCTGATTTTTAACATACACTTAGTTGAAAAAATGGAGAGTATTGAAAAGTTGCTGCTGCTTCTTTCAGAAAAATATCATGTTTCCAAAATTCTTCGTATATTTATACGATCTTCCAAATCCGCGTTAGGGAAGCCGCGGGCAAAAGATAGTTATGCATATTTCAAGTTTTGTCCTAAATGTAAACCCTTAATCTGAGAAAATGATAATGAGCCTAACAACCAACTACTTGTTGGTTGGAATTCGCATTTACGAACTCATTAAAGTGGTAGATTGCAGGCGATACGTTCCAAGTTCCAATATATAGAGTCATTGAATTCTTGACAACAAATGAAGATGACAAACAGTATAAATCGGCGCCATATTAATGCGGGCGCCAGCGATGCGCGAGCGCTGTGCGCGTGCGCAGAGCGGATACGCTTTGTATAAATAGTCTTGGTCTATTTTTGTCGGCGCACAACAGCCAGTGCCGGCCATGTGCCACTGGAGACGTCTGGGATCTAGCTTCATAAAGCTTATGAAATTCCGCACATTTTAATAATAAAACTTAGAACATAAATTAACTTATACAAAGAAGAGCAGATGGAGCTCACAAAGGACTAATGGGGCTATAATATGGACGACATGAGACGTAATAATAATAATTTAGATTTGCAGATCATGTTGATAGACGGTTGAAAATAAATCAACGTAGCACGTGTACCAAATGTTTCACAAAGCTTTATTGATGAGTGTTAGACATCGCTTCGGTGAATCACGAGCCTCAGATGCCCTGAATTCTTAATCGACGATCTTAATACAGACGAAGCATTGCAAAGATCTTTCTCGAAACAGAGTCAGAGCAGCAGCCGCGTTTCTACTGCTAGCACTTTTTTCATTGGAAACTAAAGCAGACTGGAAATAACAAAGATAGCAAGTTTCTAGAAATGAATATATTCTTATTATGCAGCTGACTTGTTATCGAGGCAAAGCAGATTGTAGCAGCGAAACGGCAGACAGGTTTGACAGCGAAAGCTGCGGGTATACGATTCTGTATGGAGTAATGTCTAAACTGAACAAGGTCAGGCGTGCATCCACAAATATTTATCTTGCCACTTACCACTGAAACCCCGCGTGGGAACGTCACTTATCGTTTACGATGATAATATTTATCTTTACGCCTTTATTTCCCAAGCTATAAAGACCAAAACGGTATTGCTCTAAGGCCAAGTGACCTTACAGCAAGCAAAATTCTTCCCAGGCACGTACCTCCCTCTTCATTGTATTTCTTATTTTTTAGGTTTTCTAAAAATGACAAGCACAAGAGATGTGTTCTGGCGAGGTCTTTTATCAAAGTGAGGCGAAACGCCTTAGGAAATAGGGAATGTTTAATGTAAAATGGGTCAATCAACGTTTTCTAATCAGGCTGTTAATAAATGGGATCGCAAAACTTTCACGACCATAACTTAGCATTTGACCCGGTGTCTAAGAACTATAAAATAAGTTGCATGTGTCATTTAATCCATATTTTATCGATCATTAAGCAAGATGCGGGTGGCCATTAATAGGGTTAAATCTGATTTAATTTTGAGAGATAGCTCACATCATTAGGGAGATGACTTGCGGATGTTGAGCTCATCCATTGGCTCACCATACGGTTATGGTCTATTAGTGTTGATTCTCTAGTAAATTTATTATACTTAGAATCTTCCTTTGATCTGGGTGAGTGACCCTAATATTATGCAATTATAGTCTCAAATCAAAGGACCAACATATTGCACACGGCTTTATTTTAACTGAGGCTACTTCATTTATATTTGCCACCCAAACCTATGCAAGTTGCAGCAAACTAAATTTTAATTTTTGGATGGTGTTTTCAATCAATATGTACAATCAGAGAAGTTGAAACAGATACAGATCGTGGATCTAAGTATTTTGGTCGGGTTATGTTAAACCCAGCCGGCAGATCACGACTTATATGGAATTGACATATTCCAACCAAGTGACGTAGGTCTGTCAACTGGCTCTCTTTCAATTTCCTTCATCATACATTTCATGTTTGTAGAGCTCTGTCCATACTTTGGTAGGTTTGGTCTGCGGTTATAGTAATAATAGAAGTTCGTATGGAAAAGGATCATAATTATTCATATCACGCATTTAAGGGCGCGGTTGTGTGTTATTTTAATGGGTTAGATCTTTTTATGATTTTTTGGGGCAAGCAAACAGACGGGTTACCCGATTGGAAAGCGACTGCCGTCACGGACACTCGCGACATTCGAAGAGTAGCGAGTGCTTTGCCTGCCTTTGTGGGGGAATAGGGAATGTCAACAGGGATAGGGGATGAGGGAAGTTGGGCCACCAGTAAACTCTCTTCACAGAATGAAACACAGCACAAAGCCGTTTCACGGCAGCTATCTGTGAGACCGTGGTAACACTCCGGCCCATTCTTGCCGAAGCATGGCTCTCCCACGGTAAAGACGGCTCTCTCTCTCTGTCTTATCACTCCTAATTTAGCTTTTATATTTGGATGCATTTTTTTTGTCTTCAAAATGATCGAAAACGTATTTTTGCGCCTACCTCGTTAGAATTATGCACGTGACACATATGTTAAATACGAATGTCAGAGAACATTATAATTATGATTTATGTCGGCAAAATTATCGAAAGCAAGTTCATTGACTTCGAGACACGATACTCTCTCTGCACAAGGGGTCTTATATTTAAACGCTAACGCATTACATCGAAACCGGATACAAAAAAGTTAAAATTATGATACACATTTGAAGGCATAAGTGGAAGAAGCATATAACTAACATTTAAAATAAACCTCCCAGATTTTTTTGGATCGAATTTTTTTTAAATTAAAATAATGTAGGTTTGATGTATAGATAGATACACTAGCTAGATAATAAAATAGGTAAGTTACAAGATTTGTCAAAATTTTATAGAAAAAAATTAGTACATACTCGAAAGTTGCAATAATGTTAGTTGTCTGCTTCTTCCACTATGTCTTCATTTGTTTTGTTCATTTTTCACTGAACCATGTTTTATCGTCGGTCGACTTTTAGAAGGATCAATAGTCGTCAATATGAGTTATAATATAGTATATTATATTATGGTGACGAATAATGAAATGAATACGTAGAATAGCAGTTTAAAATATTTTAAACAGGCAATGACTCAAACGACCTTTGAATTTATCAGCATTTCGACGTTCTTGAATAACAAAACCTGTTAGGACTATATATATATATATAACAATCATTCAATTTAAACCAAATGGATTCTGAAAGGAAGCATTTAAGGAAACGGTCGTAAAAAGCTTTAATGAATAAATGACCTCTGAGAACGAAAACAATTGTGGCTAATGGATCGTCAAATAAAAGGAGTGGTGTTGCGAGCAGACCTTGACCGAATACAACACCACTATATTATCATAATAAAAATGTGTTAATGCGACAAACACATAATATGTTCAACCTTTTCGGCCTTCCACAGCTGATGAATAATATAGGATACTAGTTGATCCCGCAGACGTTGTCCTGCCGGGCCATTTTGTGAATCTAAACCATTCTCATATCCCCTTGAACACACACAAAAAATTCAATCGGTCCAATCGTTTAAGAGAAGTTCAGTGACATCAGTCACAGAAGAATTATATATATAAAGATTATGGTCTTTATTAGTCACCAGCTGTGGAAGGCTATTAATAAAAAAAAATTAATGATATTTAGGAGGCAAGCAAACAGACGGGTTACCTGGAACCAGGATGGAATGCAACTGCCGTCGCCCATGGACACTCTTGACATCCGAAGAGCTGCAAGTGCGTTGCCGACATTTTATGAGGGAATAGGGAATGGGAAGGAGAGGGATAGGTCTGCCGTCCTCAAGCTAAAATGCCGTTATGTACAAAAAGAACTTTTTGAGTTATGAGCAAAAAACGCCGCAGTTTTTCTATGGGCTTGGTACTTCATAACGGCAATATTAATTTTAA
>JAOTAV010013717.1:0-25839 GCA_026546445.1 Cyclargus thomasi | reverse complement strand
TATGTGTTATTCTGATGTATAAGCTATAGCCTATGTGTTATTCTGATGTATAAGCTATATTGTGGTAAAGTTTCATTTAAATCCATTCAGTAGTTGTTACGTGAAAGAGTAACAAACATCCATACATCCATACATCCGTACATCCATACATCCATACATCCATACATCCATACTTACAAACTTTCGCCTTTATAATAGTAGTAGGATCATATCTATATCCCACCGAAGATCTTTACAGAAAGGCCAAGGTATTAACTGTGCGACAACTTTTCATCCCCCATACAATTGTCAACATAGCCTTCTACCATGTGTCCCTACCGCACACTTGGGAAAAAGACGACAAAAGCCCGTGGACAATAGCTGCAATCTTTTTCGGACCCGATTTACTAACCGTTCCTTTTCTTTATTGGTGCTTATCTCTATAACAAAATCAACAAGATAGAACATATAACTAACACTACAAAATATGCCTGTAAAACTAAAGTAACGAAGTGGCTTTTAAAATTAAACTATGAAAATACTAAACAACTAATTACAATACCAGAGTAGAAGATTAATCATACATCAGCTGTACATTCACCCAATAACATTATTACTTTCACCCTCTTACTAACACACGCACACATACACAAACACATTCACATACACACACACATACACTACCACGAGTTCACGAACATGCAAACTCACATACAGTTACTAATCCAATCTCACCATTTACACAATTTACTCGCCAGACACATGCAACTATCTAAAATATGTAAAGACTGTGTAAGCTCTCTTTTTTTGGATTGAAATTGCCTGGTGTCCTGAAATACAGGCTATTGCCCAGTTTAGGCACCAGTCTCCCAGAACCTATGTTTATAATCATAGTCTTAGTTTAAAATTATGTAAGCATTGTTAATTATGGTGAGAAAATAAACATTTTATTTACATACATGAGAAAATAAACATTTATACTCCATACATTTCATCAAAATCGGTTAAGTAGTTAGGCGTGAAAGATTAACATACAGACAGACAGAGCTTCTTTCGTATGCATAATAATAATTATTAGTATGGAAGTATAGATTCTCACTTAAAGTGCCTTAGATCGTGGTACGGGTGTGCGGGGTTGTGGTGGGCGGTATAATACGCGTCTAGCAGCTGCTCCATAGTCTGCGGCGACAGCGCGCTCCACGGCAGACGACACGCCTCTTCTAGAGTCTAGAAGATAAAAGAAAATCCTTTAGGATATTTAAAACAACGAGCATTGCCTAGCTAAATTGAACTGAGATATCAAAGCTATTCAGCTTAGCTGGGCAATTGGAAAACTTTGTTAAAGCAACCGATACCTAGTCAAGTTGCTTTCTATTTGACATATATCGACATCGCGCATCGACCGACATTTTTGTTTGGTAACGTCGCTGCTAAGTTATATAGAATAATTTTTAAAAAATCTGAACGTCGTAGCTGCGGTGCCTACCGCCGGTTGGGGAACTAACCCGGCGAGAAAAACCAGCGTAACAAACTCGCACGGGGTATCTACATATTAATACGCGAGCGGAAAATTTGTACCCCTTTTTACGAAAGCCGCATATATGTAAAAGCATGAAATTTCTCCCTGTTATAGTTGATATGGAGGAGGTGGAATAACAACATAATTTTAAAATATGCTTTAACCTTTCATATTTTTAATAAATAACACGCTATACACACTATAATGTGCACAGTACAATATTTTGACATGACAAAGTAATTACAAAATACTCTTGTTTATGGTTGAAGTCTGTGATTTTTAAATAAAATTTAATGGCCTGGTGACGAGATGTCCAGGCCAAATTGTTGTATGTGATTGATTTGAGAATAGATTATATTTTTATAGCTTCTCCGAATTCGAATTTCGACCACAGGGCGACCTCTAGTAATATGTAATTTGACATTGTACCTTAATCTAATTTTAATGATTAATGAATGTGTTTCACGATATTACTTAATTTTTTAACTTTTATATTTTTATTAGCTACATACTCTGATATAACGAACAAACCTGCTCGGTCAGCTGCATGAACTTGGACGTGAATATCTGGAACAGCACTGGCAGTATTTGGCACAACTGTTCGTGTGTAGCGCCGGCGACCCACGTGGCAGCAGACAACGCGTCCCAGGTGTGAGCCACCCACGCACTCAGATCTGGCAGATCGAGGCTGGCTACCTGTACAATTATTATTTAATAGTTTGTCAAAAACTCTTTAAACAGGGATTTATATATAGAGTTACATACAGAGTTGTTTTCGCTTTTATATCAATATTATAAAAGCGAAAACAACTCTGTATGTAACGTTTTTATGTCTAAACCACTAGACTAATTTTCATGAAATTTGGTATAAATATTTTGAGTCCCGGGAAAGGACATAGGATACGATTCCCCCGCGAAACAAAACTTGACAACGTTTTTTGTCGAATTGTGCTTCTAGCCAAATTTGTTATTTAGTGCACCAAAGTAATCTTTTTCACGTTGACGGTTTGGTGGTGACGGTAGTGGATTAACGGTTTAAGCCGTGAAGTTTAATTGCACCCTGTTGCGAACGGAAAACCGTTTAGCCCATTTTACGAAAGGCACATGGCGACCTCTATTTATAAATATGCGCCCGACAGTATAAAAGTGGTCATAGAAAGTCCACTTACCTTGTGCGCCACGTGCAGGGCGGCGGAGACGTGCCACTGGCGGGACCACGGCAAGCGGCGCATCTCCGCCAACAGCGCTGCGGCCCGACGCGCGTGCGCACGGTGCGAGCGGACATATATCTCCACCACCCATTCCCACGAGTGACGTAACACGATCACGTCGCTGCCTGAATGTCCATACTAACATTATTTATGCGGAAGTGTGTATGTCTGTCTGTTACCTCTTCACCGATTATGCTATTAGGTTAATAGAGAGACACCGTTTCCCGCGCGGCAAAGAATTTCATCCCAATCGAGCTGTAGACATTTTTCGGTAAAAAATGAAAATTATTCATTTGATTTATAAAAAACGGCTCAAACCCAAAGGGCTCTGCATCAATATAGAGAAAAAATAAGCAAATATTTCGATACAGCGTGAGAACTGGTCAGAAAGGCGGTCAGAGTCTGAGACTTCGATGACCTAGTCGTCTGTGACGAACAGTCATCGAAGTCTTAGTAAAATAGTCCCGTTTTTACCATTTTAATTTGCGGGGCCCCCTTAAAACGAATAACGTAAGATAATTATTATTATTACCACTAGCCAACGAATAACTTTAGTCTTTACTCCTATATGCTGATCACCCCGATTCACTTAACCCCTAGAGCCTGCTAAATGCTTAATAGAACTACATGCTATTGCTATGTTATGTATTACTATAAAGTGCTAAAGCTATGTTAGAGTTGTAATGTTCCGCTAGACGCGACGGTTTTGCGGTATCCGAGCTTAAACCTAAATTATATCTATTCCACAATGATCAGATAACAATACAGACCGAGACAGTCGTCCATCATCAGCACCAACGTGTTTACGAAGTCGGCCAACACGGCGGTGTAGCGATGCGGGTCAGCGACTAGCAGCTGCGACGAGTCCGGCGACACCCACGGCGCCCATGACGTCGCCGCCGCCGACCACGCCCTATCGCCCACTATGATCACGTGGTCAACGTTTAAAATGTTAGAGCCATACTTTCATTTCAATACATTTCAATTCATTTCAGAAAATTCCATTCAAGATATCCAAATTCCAGAAAAAATATTTTTTCTGACATGTGACTTTTTAAATATCCAGAAAAGAACAGTGAATCTTGATTAGTTTACACCCTATAAATATTTTTATTAGTAAGGGAGTTATTAAATACGAAGTGTGTCTGTCTGTTAAGCCACGGAACTGACTTTTCTGAAATTTGGATATGGATTTGATAATTACTTAAATTCTCGAATCCCCTCTCATTAATATTTTATAAGTTTTATGCCAAATAAGTGTTAGTCTTAAATGCGACAAACCATTTTCGGGCATAAAGCTCTGGTCGTTGAGTGCTACGACGTATATCCGTAACAGCGCCCGCAGCAGGGCCGCTATGTGCGGCGCGTACGCTTCATATTCTTTCTTCGAGCTCTCAACACACCACATGACACCCAGCTCTCTAAACAACTGCTCCAACTGATCAAACATCATATTATTAATTTTAATTTAATTGATATTATTAATCAATATTTGTTTGGATGTTTTTACGTCAATCATACGGAAACTACTGATTTTTTATGTGTATTAACTAATTAAATTTATAAAATACTTTTTATTTATTCAGAGCTAGTTGATGCCAGCAACTGCAATGCGCAAAAATTTGTATATTACGGGAACCGTACATTTTCCCGGGGTTGCCTAGACTTAATAGCTATTTAATAAAAAAGATTTATTCGAATCCGTTCAGTAGTTCCGGAGATTCGCGCGTACAAACATACAAACAGGTAAACAGACAAACCGACAACTTTTTTTTGTCGATTTGTGTTGTATTACTGTTCCTAAGCCCCCCACTTTGATTAGTTTGTAATAATTATACAAATATTAATTGTACAGATACGCCAATTTTACTATTTTATTATGGTATAAATAACGTACCCTTGCAATAAATTGTCTCTACGCGGAAAAAGCCGCGGGCAAAACTAGTGTGTTATGTTTCATCACTAACTGCCCCGTTCCCGCTTCAACGGGCAAATTCTAACTTATTTACTTCAAAACAAAAATATGCCTCTGACAATCTCGGACAATGTCGCTTTTTCATGGTGATTTTCTTTTATTTCAGTTCTTCAGTGATTACCCTCCTCAAATCAACAAACATACAAACTTTCCTAAATATAATATTATTATGGAAGTATGGATAATACCTGTGCGAAGTGCAAGTGCTGCCGATGGGCGGTGACGAGGGGCGTGAGGTGTGCGAGGTACGCGGCAGGGAGTGCGGTCCTAGTGGCGGCGCGCACGCTCCGCGACACATGACCCAGCGTGTCGCCAGCTTGACACACCTTGCCGCTATGGACGCCCATTAGCTGGAATTCGTTTGTAACCTGAATGAGTCTTCGGTCTTGATTTGTGATGTATAAAACGAACATTATTTGATCGAAAGAAAGAGCAATACTTCGACGTAAATAGTAGGCCGACTCGACCAGTTTTATTTCTCGGATGTTAAATGTTGCGAGCAAGGGCGGATCCAGATACTCGGAACTAGCTTATGAGTATCTGGATCCGCCCTATGGATCACAACCTATTGCATCTTTGAACTTGATTTAAATTCTATATCCGCCCTTGGATACGAGCGTCCGGAGGTGGCGGCCACTAGTTCATTCGTCCAGTTCTTTTTATTACATTTTCGAAAATAATATTTGATATCCTAGTAATGTTACAAAGGCGAAAGTTCATGAGTTTGTATGTTAGTTACTTCTTTAGGGCTAAAAAGCTGAAGCGATTTTGATGACATTGGATACAGAGTAACGCATAGGCTACTTTTTATTTTTTCCTTTAATCGCGGGTATTAATGCAAGGCACAGATAGTTTTATTATAGATTTATTATATCATAAAGGGCTGAAAAATCTACTATTCTGACAAATCCTTACTAATATTATAAATAATATTATAGACGGGAAAGTGTGTCATTTGTTGTTTCTTCCTGTACACTCTAAGGAAAAAACCAATTGACTTGATTTTGTCAGTGACTTACTTGAAAGGATGGAGAGTAGCATAAGAAACTTTTGGTTTTAAAAAAATTACGTTTTTAAAAAAAAATTACGTTTTTAAAAAAAAATTACCAATTTAGGAGTTTCACGCGGGCAAAAGCTAGTATAAAAATATATGATACCTCTATCAACATCTGGTACTCTTCACCGTTGTATTGGCCATATCGCGCGGCAGCCAAGTACAGGGATTCCAGTACGTCACGCCTCTCTTCCTCGCTCACTGCAGTTGCCCAGTACGCCATATCGAACTAAATAAACATAATCCAGTTAAATTATCTTAAGAAATCACTGAAAACTAAGTTGTTAACGTTATAAGTAATGAATAAATTTTAGGAATTTGGCAAAAAACACAACTTACTAAAAATACATTTTCTTAATACAATACATATTAGGATCCTACCCTTGATAAATAGCTGAATACGGCAACTGGCTGCAGTGGTGCGTGCAAGAGCTGAACGTACAGCGCACGCCATTGGCGTACATGCGGTCGTTCAGGATGCACGAGTGCGGTGCACAGCGCGTGCGCACCCGCACTGCTCCATCGCTGAAGTAGGCGAGCGCACGCAGCGCCGTCCGCACACACCCATCGCTGTTATCATACAATAATAATTAAATTTGGAACCCAACCCAAAAACATTATCTTATTACAAATAAGAATCAAACAGACAGTCATTTAAATAAAAATAGCACAAAAAACAAACAAAATTTACCTCAGCAAGGAAATTGATGAATGAAACAAGTGAACGATGCGCTGGCGCGTTTATATCATTAACGCTGCAGTACATGATCTCGAGAACTCTTATGGCGATGCTCTTGTCGGTTATACGTCTGAGGAGAATATAATATTTAATAAATTATCAGATTATAATTATAGACTAAACTGTTAAGCCATACGTGTTCAGTACCTACTAATAGCAATAAGGGCGGCCGTCACTCTTACGGCGTCCGTTTTAGGATGCGCTAGGCGACGCACGGCGTTTGCGGCACTGCGCCTACATAATATGACACACAAAAATAAATTATTGTATTTTTATCAAACCACGAAATGATACAAGAAACATACAGAATTAATACCTATTTTCTTCTATTTCCCGTTCTGCTCCGCTAGACAGTCGCCACTCGTTTTCCTAAATATAACAAATATAACTTACAAAGTTAATTCATTTAGATCTAGAATATTATCAACGTTGTCTTTCTTTTTTAATTTGTCAAGCAGCTTTCATGGCCGCTAGATGGCGTATATATAGACTATCGTTGATTATTTGCTACTAAATCAAGGTAAAAAATTTAAAACTGGATACATTTAAATGTAAAAGAGTTCATATTTTGGTTTTCGTAACATTTTGTCAACACTTGTGCGCAACAAATAAACAATAACTGGTTAGATAATCTTCAAATATTATACGATTTACACTACCATTATGAAGTTAATGATAATGATCTGCTGTTAATTTCAGACCAGGGGGGAACCAGTAGAAAATCTAGTTTTTTATCGTTGCGTCATCTAGTACAGATTCACGAATTAAAATTAAAGAAAATATCTCATTATATTGGTAGAAAATATACCGTCATGTTGTTCATTTTTGTGATTTCAGTGTTCTTAAAATCGCAAGGATTTTACACTTGCCTGAATTTTAACAAGGATGGGTTTAATACAGCCCTTCGGACAGGGTACTTTGACGCTGGGCAGCAGGCAGCGTGTCCGCAGGCGGCCTATTATGGGCCACAGCTGCGTGTCAAGTGTGCGTGCACGTTTCGTTTCTGAGCACCAACTCCTGCGGTAAATAATGGACATGATAAAACAAAATTAAAAAAAAAAATAGACTTCAAAATTGTAAGCAATTATGTTCTTGTAGTTTTTAAAAATTAAAATTACCTACCTAAAAAACTATTGAACCGATTCTGATGAACCTTGGAATATTCCTTAAGTTAAAAAAATAATGACTGAAATCGGACATGTACTTCCAGATATATGCAAAAATAAACAAAAAGATGCATACATAGATGTATTTAGAGCTTACACAGGCGCATTGGACAATAAATGTATATTTTGTTTACGTAGTAACATTCAGTATACACAAGCCGATATAAACGACAAACTTACGCTATTAGTTTATCTACGGCTGCCAAATATTTCTTGACTTGCGCTATAACAGACGTATAATCGTTGTAGTTGATGTCAGGTAAAGAAGATGACCTCCTTACAGTTTCCCTGGAATTATTTTCAAAGTTAATTTTTGCTCATGACATAAAAACAACGTGAAATAAATAATTAATTTTTTTATACGCAATAAAGTTAACTTTAATCTATCAATCTCTAACAACGATCAAAATAAATATCCAGATGTTTAATGTGGATATTTATTTTATCCGATCAAGTCACAAAAAGTCATTAGACTTGTTCAAAACTGAGCAAAGCAGTATGAATATCTGTAAAGCTATAGACGAACCGTCGCTTTGTCTCAGTATGGAACTCGTTGATGGCGTTCATAATGGTTTCATAGTAGGTAAAGGCGGGGGCGGGGCCTGGCACGGGCGCGGGCGTGTCCGGCGTACTGATAACGTCACGTAGCGACGCCCGCCACGCTGCGTCGAGTTCCTGAATGGAAATACTTTCATGTTGTAATCCACTCACATTTATTTCAGGCATTAGGCTTATTATAATATAACTAGCTTTTGTCCGCTTTACTCGCGTAAAGAATTTTTTTTATACAAACTTCACCCTTAATTTATGCCCTTGGGGGTGAAATTTATCTTAATCCTTTCTTTTCGGAAACCTACGTCGTAACTCTATCGTCTGGCTACTATAAGTTGAATCTAGAAAAAAAAACCTTCTAAATTCAAAAATTCTGTAGATACTAGACGGTATCACACAATTGTAGTGGAAAAAAAAATTTTGATCATTTATCCGAAACAAGAGTATTTCAATATAAGTTTTTGTAAAAAGCAAAGTATCATTTTTTTTATTGAGATTTATCGGAAAAAAGTGTTGTTTGCTATAAATAAAATACAATGTGTGTAATTAGAAGTATAGTTTATTTGTTATTTTTTAAAATCAGACTTCTATTACGATATGGAGGAACAAAACCCTGTTTCCCATATCTTACAATATGGCATTTTCATACAATATGTTTAGTAAAAATATCATATACTTAGATAAATAACATGATATGTCTTACATAAAAATCAAAATATCATTTATGTAGAAATACTCATGATCAAGTATCAAAATTATTAAATCCAAATGTAGTCCAATTTTAACCGAAAACAAAAGACTGTATCAGAATAATGCCGCCAGTCCAAATAAATGCAAGGTTCAACTTATACCTACTTGCCAAATTTTAGGCCGATCTTTCAAGTCGCGAGCAAAAGTGAGGACTAGTTCTAATACATTAACAATAATCATACCTCACTTGGCAACTTAGCTAATACCTGTTCACTGAGGTGTCGCGAGATGTCGGCGTGATGCGGCAGCGCACGCACCTTATCTTCCTTGCTAAGCCAATTTTCAAACATCACCACCATCCTACGTACAAAGTTTAACTTTTTAGTACTTTTAACAATATTAGGCAACAATTTAATTTACGGACGCCTGTTTTTTAAAACAACATTCGGTCAAGTTAGGTAGGTCAACTATCTCCTTTGTTCCAGTTTTTCCTATAAAAATAAAAATGTTATTTTATTCATACACTAGTTGATGCCCGCAACCTCGTTGCGCAAAAATTTGTTTTTATCGGGAACCGTACATATAAAAAGTATCCCATGTGTTGCCTAGACTTAATAGCTATTAAATAAAGATTTGTTCGAATCCACTCAGAAGTTCCGAAGATTATCGCGTACAATCAAACAGACAACTTTTTTTGTCGATTTGTGTTCTATTACTGTTTCTAAGCTCCCTAATGTTGATTAGTTTGTAAAAATATAAATTGTACAGACAAGCCAATTTTATTGTTTTATTAAATGTACTAGTTGGTGCCCGCAACTTCGTTGCGCGAAAATTTGTATGTCACGCGGGCTATTAATAATAGTTATTAAAAAAAAGATTTATTTAAATCCTTCCAGTAGTTCCAAAGATTTGCGCGTACAAACAGATAAACAGACAGACAACCTTTTTTTTTGACGATTTGTGTTCTATTACTGTTCCTTAGCCCCCAACATTTTTATCTTGTAAAAATACTAAATTTACAGACACACCAATTTTACTGTTTTATTATATGTATACAATGTAAACAACATTATCTTGTAAAAATACTAAATGTACAGACACGCCAATTTTTCTATTTTATTATATGTATATTTTTATTATATGATGGAGACTTTTAGTTCGTCAGCACATTACCTTAATTCTGATCAGAATAATTCGAACGCTTCGCCGGAACACACTCTGTTCATATGTTTTGTTCTGAACCCCGAATACCATCCGGATTTCTGGTTTTTGTATAGTATCTGACATCCGCTAGACAAGTAGCAAGCGATTATCGCTTATGAAAGGAAAGGAAAAGTCGATCTAGAAACGTTATTCGTTTGCCACTTGTTTTGGGAGGCAGCCACCCTAGACAAGCGATGATCGTTTACGAAAATCGCTTGGCGTATTTTGAATGGGATTGACATATTCGAACTCGACTAGATCACGTGACTTTTCGTTCGTCTATGTCAATCCCATACAGTATAAGTAGACAGTTGACCTACCTAACTAATGGTTTAAAAACTAGGCCGCGTTATTTAGGACAGAAAAATATTTTTACGATGTAGCTCGACCAAATAACCGTCAGCGTAAAAAAGAGCATAAGAAATTGATTTGTAATTTCTTTAATAATATATCAATTTAACTAATCATACGAACGTACCTTTCAGCTGCCGAGTGATATGATATAAGATTTGGTGTGTCGCTTTTTCCTTTAGTATGTTGCTCCACAACGTCACCTTGCTGGTCAATATACGTCTCAGACTCTAGATTAGTGTCACCTCTCAGATCCTTCAGAGTCAACGGCGGCAAGATACAATCATCCACGATATTAGCCACTTTAACAGAACATATCTCCTCAGTCGGTGAAACAACTTGTGTTTTAAGCTCTTTTATAGCATTGCGATGGTAAGTGATAGTATCTTGAAGTCGTTTCTTGAGCTTGTTGTATGTGCGCGACTTGACGATACCCCTAAAGAACAATGGTCCAGCCGGAGGCGTTTCTTCGGGCCTGGAAGATTTAGATCTTTTTTAAAGACTACAAATGGGAAGACGTTGTTTTCAAAAGGCTTACTGCCACTTACCGTGTTCTGTTGTTATTAATAAATACAAGTTTTTGAGCTGAACCGATTTTTCTAAAATGTAGTATGGAGAAACTTGAGTCATGGGAAATGACATACGATACTCTTAATCCTGGGAAAATGTACGGTGCCCATAAACGAATTTTGGCACAACGGATTTGGGGGCATCATCAAGTACTTCATAATATTTTTTATAAATTATCTTACGTATTTTCATATGGTCGTTGTAAATACAAGTGGAAGAACAGCGACCAGAGCATAAGGTGCGAGGGGTCCTCTAGAGGTGCGAGCAGGACGGCTGCGGCTGTGCGGTGAATCACTAACTCCTCCGAGCTCAACTTGGATCCAATAAACTAAAACAAAATAAACATACAGTCCAATTGAGAAACCTCCTCCTTTTTTGAGGTCGGGTAAAAAATAACAAGAATCGTAGGAGCGCAAAAATACTGTAACTAAAACTTCAAAGTTACACTAGAACATGTATAATGGGGGAAATTGAAAAAGAGCCAGTTTACGGACCTACGTCATTTGGTCGGAGTCCAGTTCCATGTAATTCGCGATTTGTTGGTTGAGTTTGTCATAACCCGACCAAATTACTTGGATCTACAATCTGTATCTGTTTTACTTCCTTGATTGTACAAAAAAATCGAACCTTTAACGCATTATCGACGTGTATCTTCTCTCCCGCTCGTCGCTGCTGGTCCATTGTGGGGAGAAGTCGCGTCGCCACTCCCACCCGCAGTTCGAACGCCTGTGCGCCGCGCAACGCGCCGTGTGCGAGCAGCGGCGCCATGTACGCGTGCGTCACACCATCGTTAATTAGCTCCGTTTTACCCTCCTGGTGAAAATACCATAATATATTAATTATTATAGACAATTCAATGATGACTTATGAATTTATTAATAATGTATACAAATTAGTAATGACTTAGGTTTCAAAAGTACTTAGATGTATAATAGGGGAAATTGAAAGAGAGCAAAAAAAAAGAAAGTCGGAATATGTCAATTCCATATAAGTCGTGATCTGTCGGCTGAGTTTGTCATAACCCGAATAAATTACTTAGATCTACATGAATAATACAATTTTATCTGACCATGTAGTTTCTCGTTCTCGTAATTCGAACCTGTTCTTTTGTTACGTATTATTAAAAAAAAACTTTCTATAATCATGCTGCTATATTCAAGAACTATTGAATTTGACTAAACCCTCAAATGGTAAACCTCGTTTCAATTTATTTCACCCTAGTTTGTAAGTTAATGAGTATAATTAATATCACTAAATAAATTAAAAATCCAGCTATTTACCTCTAGTGCATATATAACGTGTGCGTCCAGCGTACCCAAATCGCGGGTGGTACGTAACGCCGCATCCAAGATGGCGCGGCTGGCAGACGGCAGCGCGGGATTCCACAGAGCGTACAGCCACGCCGACAGAATAGCGCATCGATGCATCTCGTTGTTCCTGTTTGTTATTTGGAAAATGAATGCAATATAATAAATGCGAATATATATGTTTGTCTGTAGTACCTTTCTGTCACTTCTATACGCGGCCTCGACCAATAAACATATTTTAAAGAAATTAAATATTGGCATATTTCAAGTCTCGGGAAAAGGCAGGATAGTTTTCATCCCGGAAATATTGAAAAATTTTTATTTTATTTTTTGTTTACGGCTAGAAAAATCTTCATAAGTCAAATTAATAAATACCGCTGTAATTATGATGAATAGGAAGATTACCTATATTCGTGCAACTGATCCAACACTAACTGCTGCAGCATCTGCTGACCGCTGCGTCCGCCGCGGCCAAAAGCGCGCTGCACCAAGCTCGGCCCCGCATTCAATATAAAAGTAAACACTTCCAATAACCTAATGAAAGTGTAAAGCTTAGCAAATTCACAATATACAGTAAATCATGTTATGATATATGATAATAAATATTATATTTCACATTAAATTACTGGGCATCAATTTTTTTTTCTATATGACTAAAAACACATAATGATTTTTAAAACTAAGACATAGTACTGACTCGGGTGTGTGTGAGATAGACTCTGGAGACAGCGCGAGCACGCGCATCACGCAGTCGAGACAGTGTACTGCGTCCGCCACACGAGTAGCTGCCAGACGCCGCAAAGCTGACACGCCTACACTGCATACCTAAATTTATTACAATGTTATAAAATTTTGCAATCAAAACAATTTTACAAAACGTGATAAACGCCTCAAATGATAATAAGGAAAAATACAAAAATTAATAAACTTTGAACATTGAACATAAATATTTTTTTTAAATAGAAAAAAATTGTTAATTTAATAATTTTTAACATTGACTTGTGTCACATTATTCAAATTATGTAGGAAGTAAAAAAATTAATACATAAAAAGTAACTTACCAATGGCACTACATGACCCCATTCGCTAGAAAGCAGCGCGAAGGCTGTGTCCATAAGAGAGTCTGTGTGTTGAGGTGCGGGCGCGTCGAGCGGCAGGCCCCAGAGCGCGCGGTGCGTGCGCAGCCGCCGCAGCGCTGACCACGCCCATTCCGTCTCCGCGCGCCCACGTGCGTACTCACACAGCCATGCTCCTACAACTAGCTGACTCTCTAATAACATGCCTCTGTAAAAATATTTTGTATGTTATAACCATAAAAAACAAATGTAACATGTTTTATGAGTACAGCCATGTTTGTTGTGACATGTCATGTGTTAAGTGAAGTTATATTATACAGTGTAAATAATTATTAACCCTCTCGATTACTGAAACTTTTATACTTTAAAATAGCTGATTTAAATTTCAATGCTAAAGCATGTTGCTTTAAAGTATATAGTTTATAGCGTTATAAATAATCAACTTACCGCGAGCACCATTTCATTACTAAAATTAGCTTAATATAACTTTAGCGCTTACTTATGTGGTGTGCAATCGATCATATGTAGTAATTTTTCGATGAGCGCTGGACATTTTCGAGACCAGTCATCCAAAACCCCGTGAATATCTGTAGGCGAAGGACGCCATCTTTCCGGCGACAGGTATTGTATACACATCGGGTCAATGGATTCCACTGAAATCAAAAAATGAAATCAGTCTTGTTTCAATAACCACATTTTTATCTACACTATTAATAAACAAATAAAGAGGAAATATTTGTATATTAGTGTGTTTGTTACGAATAAACTCATAAGGTACTGTTCCAAATAAAAAAATGACATTGTTAGATTGCTGCATTATCACAGAGTGACAAAGGCTATAATAATATCTAGAAAATCGGCTAAGTGCGAGTTGGAGTCATGCACGAAGGTTTATATATACCTACAGGTATGGTATAAGCAGACTTAGAATAGATGATACTTTTTATTCCGATTAAATTCTCACCAATAAACAGTGATAAAATTATCTATCTATACATATAATAAAACAGTAAAAGAGTGGAGTGTCTGTGAATTTAATATTTTTACAAAATAATCAATGTGCCCCCACATTGAATTGCTAAGGAACAGTAATAGAACACATATCGACGAACGACGACGAAAAAATGTTGTCTGTTTGTGTTTGTAGATTTGAATAAATCTTTATTTGTTTAATAGCTATTTGGTCTTGGCAACATATAGGATACTTTTTATCCCGGGAAAATGTACGGTTCTCGCGTGATTGACAAATTTTCAAGCAACGAAATTGCGGGCACCAACTAGTCTATATAATAAAACGCGAGCGGAATAACCCTCCACCTCGACATCAACTATAACTGGATCCTCCCAGACTTTAATTTTACATATTTTTAATAAATAATACGCTACTCACACTAAGATACACACACCACAATATTTTGACATAACACGATAATCATATACGAATTACTCTTCTGTTTATGGTTGAAGTCTGTGTTTTTTTTTCATAAAATTTAATGGCCTGGTTACGAGACCTTTGTGCCAAATTGAAGTTTGTGATTCAATTGAGAATAGTTTTTTATAGCTCCTCTACACTATGGCTTTAAATATTTATGGCCGAATTTCGACCACAGGGCGACCTTTAGTTATAAATAATTTTACATACCATTACTTATATCGGCCAACATGTAGAACGCAGATGTATGCAAGTGAATATGAGCGGCAAGTACATGAGCTACTTGTTCACGTGCAGTCGCTTCGCATTTGCCTTTACATGTCTCACTCTTTTGCTTAATGCCAGTCTGTAAAATGAATGTTTTAGATAAAAGATAATTTAATAGTGCTTATGTATATAATTGTATATATATCTAGTAGATCCGACAGACGTTGTAATATTGATCTTGGTTTGTTAATCTAAGTCCCAAATCCCCAAAATACATATATTAATATAACTTTGGTAATTATTGTAAAGTAAAATTTTAAATACACGAGTTGCAACATTCAAGTTAAACACTTAGCATTTAAATATATTTTTATATACTCAAAGAAATGATCTTATATATTATTATTATGTAAATAGATTTTGTATACTGTAAGAAAAAGAAATGATGATGAATTACCTGTAATAGAAACTTAAGTACTATATTAGCGAGCGCGCTGTTGTGTTGGTGTGCGGCCGCAAACGACACGATGCGGACTCTCTCCGCGCAGGACATACTAGGCGCCTCTATATCCAAACTTTCTATCCGACATGGAGTGTTTACTGAAATAAACAAAACTTATTTTTCATAGCTACGATAGCAAATATGCCATGAGAGTGCACGCTGCTACGAGACTCGCTCGAGCTCTCTCGGCGAGAGTGTACAGCCTCCATAACCTACCATGTAACGACGACATAAGCGTGTAGCAATAGTCCGATACGGTTTCGTCGCTGAGTAGTGTTGTAGGCAGTAAATGTCTATCTTCGTCGAGCATTGAGAAACCCAATACGAAACACGCTTCCAGCTCTGCTGATATTCTTTCCTCGATATCTTTTTGATAAACCAATCTAAACAAGGTAAAACAATTAAGAATATATGTAGTAGAAGTATATAAAACATTTTTTTTATTTTGTAGACAACAAACAATTCGAGAACTGTTCAACCAATTTCATTACTTATTTATACGTGGAAGTCCAGGATCGTTCCAGAAACCACGTTCACAGTTCGAGACATCTTGTAAATAACAAAACATGTCACTATTTAAAGTATGCATTATACCTGGATTGTAAATGCAACGCCGCGAGCGCTGTGAGTGTTGCGCGGGCGATGCGACGCAGCAGTGCGTGCACGGCGGCGTACACGCGGTACTGGGGAAGTGCGCGCGCAACGACGCTCAAAAGCACCCGCACGCCGCATGCTCCCTTCAGCACGCCACCGGCCGTTGCGCCGCGCCAGCACGCTACGTGCTTGCCTTCCATCTCCTGATTTAATTAAAAGAAATACATACATGGGTGTCACATTTTTCTGGTCAAGTCACAAAAAGTTATTATTTAATTTGTTAATAGGTACAATTTTAACTAGATAATGAATCCACCTAGGTTATGAATATCTGGATTCCGTCCAGGACATTGATTATTATGGACGATTTTATTAAGTTACTTTTGTAATTACCTGTTTAGACAATAGCATGAGTGATGCAATGAGTTCTCGTATTGGGAACGCATTTAATAGCACGAGTAAGTCGCCCTCCCTCAACCTTCCCTTCCCCACAGCCCCACCAGAACCAAACACATCTAACTCCTCCCATGCCTCCGAACTGGCTTCTTGAACATCTGCATAAAATGTAGTCATTTCAGAAAATGTTTTATGCAGCAGAAGTAAGCACTGTGGCATTATGCACTAGAATACTGAATTAATTAAAAATGTTCATTAAAAATTTAATTATATATATTAATTTTTAAAAGGTGACCGGGTTACTTTGTATTATTTACCTTTTTATCCTTACATAAATCATCTCTTATTATAAAACTTCTATTATAATTTTAAGACTAAAACTGGTTCAGTGGTTTATTTTTGTATGTTAACTAAAAAAAGCTTTAATAGCAATTAAAGGTACCTTCGGTGCATTCTACTGCAGATTCAGGCAGGGGCTGTGAAAGTAGTATGTCGAGGAAGGCAATGAACCGCGCCGCCGTGTCGAAGTCGTCAACGCGCATGCGAACCACGCGCCCCGCCCACCGCACCGAACGCGACTGTCTGTCAATTAAAATAACATTTAAACAAAACAAAATTAAAGGCAATAGTTTTAAATGTTCTTTTTGTGAAGTTATAGCCTTTAATTTTGTTTTGTCCCTGTTTCACCACTTCCGAATGAGTGCCTGATGTCCACAACTTAACTGACAGATGAAGTACGATAAATCTATCAAATAAGTTGTGAATAGCCTATCAAGAAGTTGTTATCCCTTAGCATCGTAAAGAATATGCCAGTTATAAATCAATAACAGTAAAATCTCAAAAAAAAATATTTATTACTTGTATTTCTGTTAAAAAAGAATACTTTTAATTAATTGTCTCATTTCACAAAATATGTAAAATATTTATGCTACTGACACAGGCCACAGCCCAATAAACATCATGCTTGGATTCTTCAAAAGTACATGATTTTGCCCAAGTGCCCAACTAGCTTCTGCCTTCCCATCACTACCGTGGAATTCGAATGTTACTTAAAAATACGAATATTGGGGAACATAATGTTTAATTCCACTAAATGTGCGTGTCAAAGCGCGTCATCTTACTCTCCATCCTTTTAATTAAGTATATGCCAGAAATCAAGCATTCATTAGGATGTAATGAAAAGGAAAAAAAAAACATTTCCCATTTATATAATTATATGGATTACTTAACAAAATGTAAGCAGCTAGGGCTAAAATAAAAGTGTCAATTGATTACCTGAATAACAGATGCATTAAGAAAAGCAGATCTCGCATATCTGGTTCTTTATCAAAAAGAGCAGAAGCGAGTGTGAATGCCCATTCTTGTAAAAGTTTGATGTAAACATCACCAAACTCATCACCACATTTTAGTGATTGTAAGATGAAGGCTAAGCAGTCTCGTATTTCCTCTCTACTTCTTTGTAATATTAATCCAATTAGATCCTCTATCTAAAAAAAATAAATTGTTAACAAGTATTTTTAATACTTTTGAAGCATATTTTTGTTTTTAATGTCCTACCTCACAATATGCTAACATAGCCTCATGCTGGTGACTACAATATGAGTCTAAAACATCTTTCAACAAAGATTCTAGTCGAAATTTTGCTGCCGCCAACTTATTTTTTTGTAACTCTGCATAATCATAAGTTATAGATAATGATGCATCTGCTCCACAGTCACATTTTTCTGATATGTTTATTTTCCTTTTCTCAACTCTCCAAAGCTGTGACCTAGCTGCTTGTTCTTCTCTGTAACCTTGACTTATTCTTTGCCTTTCTCTTTTGACTGCAACTAGAGATGACCTGTAAGAGGTTTAAAAGGTCATTATAAATTCATACAAATAGATAATACATAGTATAACAATAGTTTTTTATCTGATTCTTTAAGGGTATTTTTACCTTAGGTGTGTTATTAAGTCCACTAGAGGATGTTGAGGCTGGAGATGTCCACCAACCTCCACCAAAGCCTCTTCTTGATCACTCAAATCCTTTACTACATACATTTCTTGGCCACAAAATATTCTTATGGCCTCCTCCATTGTAAGGCATTGTGTCTTAGGTTTTACAATACAAGCAATTTCTGTTGAAATGGATGCTTCAAATGTTTTTAATGGTTCATAGAATATTGGTGCAGATGGGGCACTCTCCTCTTTAGTTAGCTCATCTTCATTCGTGATGTGATCTAATTGCGCATTAAGATCTTTGAACAGCACTCCACATTCACTCTGTGTATGACTTTCTAGTTTTAAATGAGATAATTCCTCTAATGTTTTTTCATCAGCAATGTTTTGTACTTCACTTTTGCTATGGTCCTGAAGCCAGGGCTCTTGTAAACTGGGATTATGTAAAGGCAAAACTTCGCTTTCAATAGCTAAATCATTTCCTATTTGTTTTGACTTATCAGGGTTTGATATTTGAGCATCTACAGTAAATGTATTTTCTGTAACTAATTCTTTATAGCCTACACTATCTGACTGCTGCTGTTCTAATTTCTGGTCTAATGAGTTTGTGATATTTACATTAAGGTCAACGAGATTCGACTCTGGTTCCTGTGTGATACTCAATTTACAATCTTCAACTTCTTCCTTAGCCTCAGCACTTTTTATCTTTGGCTTCTTTTTCTGGAAATTTTATAACTTTAGGAGTTAAAATATGAATAGAAATAAATATAAACGGAGGAATGTGCAAGAATAAAATGTTAAACACAAATGCGCAAAAAGTGTTTACAATAACAAAGAAATGTGTTAGTCTTTACCTTTGGTTTCTTTTCCTTTAGCATAGTTGCCATTTTTGCGCTTAAATCGATTTGCAAATTTCCGAGTTCCTATTAAAAGCAGTTATTAAATAATTATTGTCACGAACAAATAACTTCTGCAAGCAACTTAAATTAAAATATTTATTTATAAATTCCTAGAAATGTTTTTCTTAAAAAAACGTCAACTGTGAAACTATAATAAAACTTCAAAATCAAATGACAGACGTCAAAAGCATATGGAGAAGTTTTTTCTTCTTTCTTTCTTTTGATGGCGTTAGACTGTTTATTCATGGCCAGTGTCAAGTTAAAAGTGGCAAAACCGTGGAAAAACAAAATTTTTGTAACAATAATCCAAAGTTTTAATTCAAAGCCAAAATAATTCGTCAGTATAGTCAAGGTAATCTTAGAGTAAAATAGTTTTCTGTAAACAGGCCGTTCCGAAAATCTACTTAAAGATAATCTAAAGGAATATATTGTCAATTTCAGGTTAAACAATATAGGCCCCAAAGATATTATTGATACTTTTAAACTATTAAACTTAAAAAATATGACTAATATTTAAGCCATTTCAACAAAAAACATTCATTTATAATGACTGTATAAAGGGTGGTGTTTTTTATGATTTACTGAAGCATAGTAAAGTACCATTATTTAAAGCGGCATTAGAAGTTTTCCGGATGAGATCTAAATTAGAACTGATCCTAATTCTAGATAGAATTACAGACCTATATCGATTCTGTCGACCTTAAGTAAAATGTTTTAAAGAATATTTTAATTTAAATAATTTATTAAACGATAATCAATTCGGTTTAACTAAAGGTCGTTCTATAATGTCTGGTTTACCCGTATTAAGGTAACTAAATTTTAACTTATTTTAAGTTATTAATTTCATGTAAACACAACATTTAGTGACCATTAGTGGCAAGTTAAATGACAGAAAATGTAGTTAATATTTAGTTGACCTCTGTGGCTCAGTTGGAAGCGCGTTGGTAGCTTAAGCCGGGGGTCGCGGGTTCGAATCCCGCCAACGGAACAAAAATATAATATAAGTATCATATAATAAAAATCTTAAATATGTGTATAGTATAAAAGTATTAAATATAATTCCGTTGTCTGGTACCTGTAACAGCTCGGGTTCTTAGCACGGGGCCAGACTGACTTGGTGTGAAGCGTCCATAGATATTATTATATGATTCGAATCAGATTTTTATTTTTGGGTGAACAATTAGTAGAAGGTACTACTTAGTGTCTCTAATCACAACTAGCTAAAGAGAAAGTAATAATTCAATAAACCTATTATTGATGTTCTTGCAGGGAGGCGCTCCGGATTCTGCCTTCACCAGGATTCCTGCTGAGGAAGTGCACGCGGCCATACACCTTCCCTGGCACAGACCTGACCATAGAGAAGGACGTCACCATCGTCATCTCGACACAGGGTCTGCATCGTGACGAGCGCTACTTCGACGAACCTGAACAGTTCCGACCGGACAGGTTCGACCCGGAGAAAGGCGGCAAGATACCCAAGTACGCGTACATGCCCTTCGGAGAGGGACCCAGATCATGCATAGGTAAGGACATACATACTGTCATTTATATTTTGATCATCGAATAATGAGATTGGTATATACGTAGATAGATAGATGAAATAGGTATATAGGTATATACGTAGATAGATAGATGAGATAGGTATATAGGTATATACGTAGATAGATAGATGAGATAGGTATATAGGTATATACGTAGATCATAGATGGTGTCTTAACTAGACACCATTTAGGTTAACCAATTTTCATCAAATATGACTCAACATAAAAACACTCGCATGCAAATGACGTTAAAAAAACTACGTTGCAATCGCTTCGTCTACTCCCGAGTATATATAGCATAGCTCCCGAGCGACAGACAGACAGACATACACACATACACGTCAAATTTGTTCCCCTTTTTTTTTATATTCTGTCGGAGGTAACAAAAATAATAACTGAATTTTTGCAGTCCCGCATAAGTTAAGAAGCTTATGACGTTGTTGGAATATCTAAATGATTGATATTCCAACAACGTCATAAGATAACACAACCGATTTCCGCTGTGAAATTGTGTTTTAATTTGGAATTTTGATAAATGTTGATAAATATTTACACAGGTAATAAACATTCGACTACTTAATAGATAAGCGAGTAATAACATCAAGCGACATAGCTAATCCAAAAATCTGTTAGTCATGAACGTCATATTTTTAGGGCTTGTTTCATGACTGCTTGTTGATAAAGTTTCTGATATCTATCTACCATACTATTGGGCTATCCATAACTTTTTTGACAAATTCCCCATACAACATCTGTCAGAAAAGTTGTGGATAGACTATGTGACACTTGGATAGACTATCAGTGGCTGGTGAAACAGGTCAGAAGAGTGAGCGTGGACAGGAACAGGAGACGAGTTAAACCATAGAACTGTTTATTCAATTATTTATATTACTTATATTCCAACTGTCACACGCCTGAGACCTGGTTTACATATTTTATGACCAAAGGTTTTTAATTTTTACTTCACCTAACTTCTATAAAATATGTAACTCTGGCCAGGGTCGGCGTTACCCTACCACCTCGACGACTTTTGACTTTTTGCGTGCGCGCCCAAAAGGTACCTAGCACCTTGGGCGGTCGCCCAGCATCACCTCCCAGCCACTGACTCTGCTATTTTTTTTTTGATTTCTAAACTAATAAGCCCGATAGGAAATTATTCAATAGGAAATATGCATGATTTTTTATTATTTATTTAAATAAATCTTTCGCTATTGAAAAACGATGTAGTCTAATCAGTTTTTTTTAAATTGATAACAACAAAGTTACAAGACTTTATAGTAGTCAGTTAGAAAGAGAGATCCGATATAGATTGTGACGTCAAAGTCCATAAGCTGCTTACAAAGTTCATACTAAATTACGTTTTGAAAGAAAAAGATCGGTAGAAAACTTAAATCGCCAAGATGTTACTTATTTCTCGACGAAATTTAGAGATTTTTTGTGATTCAGTACATATTTTAGCCCACTATCATAATTTAATAATTTGTATTTAATAAATGTTTGTTTTACACGGATCTTCCTTATTCCAGGAGAGCGTATGGGCATCATGCAGGCTTTGGCCGGTGCGGCGACAATTCTACGTCACTTCACCGTAGTTCCTGGTAAGAACTCCGTGAGAACCCCGCGCACGGACCCCCGATCTGGCATCACACAGAACATCCTAGGGGGACTACCTCTGGCTATTCGCAAAAGATCTATCTCTTCTTAATACCCAGAAAATGTAGAGGATAATGATATAATAACTCCAACAACGGTTTCATTGAAGTCAGTTACGCAGGAGTCATTTTTATAGTACTCAAGTGTGGACGCGGTATGTGGGAGCACTCTCTCTTCCTTTACTCTCATAAGCCAGTGGGGCGGATGACCGACACGACTGGCGAGATAACAGGCGCAGAACCTCAGTGAAGTTCTGCGTCAAAGTTCAACCGCTTATGACGTTTTCCATTGACCGACTTCCAAACATGAGGAGGTTATGTGTTCGGCTGAGGATATATATTTTTTTTGTCAGACAGTCAGATTATCAGCCTGCATTGTTCTAACCAAATTTGGAAATACATATACGAAACGGGAACCGAACCCACGACCTCTGAGTCCCGTTCTATATCAAGTGAGAAAAGGAATCATGTAGACAGTGAACAGCTAGTTGGCGTGACTGTCGGTTCGTTTTGAATGAAGAAGTACCAAAAATATATCGGTAATTTAATAGGCTAAGAAAGTAGGTAATTATGCTAGTATATATTTGCAAGTAAATGTAATTTAAAAATAATTATAGACCAGAGTGCCGGGTGCGAGTTTTTTTTTACATTCGACAAGCGGGGCTAAGATAAGCCATCGTGATAATTTTGTCTACACGTCTTCTCGACGTTTTCCGGTTTATCTCTTCATCTGTATTGACTCGAACATGACATTTTTTTTTCTCGTGTTTGTCGACAATAATTATTGTGTTTTGTTTTTAATCTGTGCTATTTTTGTCTACGAACCCTTACTTGGCAATATATATTTTTTTCGAGTTTAGTCTTTCGATTTTGATATTACGAGAAGAGTACGGTTTTTTCGATGCTAGTCTACGAACGAGAAATTTGTCTCTCGACGTACGCATATTATGGATTAGAGATATATTATGTTGATATCGACTATTTTGACAACGCTCGAGAGAGAGAGAGAGAGATCACGTTGGTGTATCGTAGACCGGCGTGAACGCGTTTTGCGTTTACTAAGATTATATATGGGAAAATTCTCACTCGGCACTCTGATACTAACTATTAAATTATGTCACTAGTCCTTAATTGTAATAAATATGAGGTGACTGCATAGTTATGTATTGTTGTATTCATTATAAGTGAGTTGTCAGCGGACAGTTTGCTGACCTTGTTAATCTCTTTATAGTATTATGAATAGGTATGTAAGATTTATCACGTACGAATGTAAAGATGGCTTTCTGATTCTCGCGGCACGCGGTCCGCGATCGACCCTAATCTTATACCAGGTGTAAAAAAAGTAAGTAATAATACTTAAGGGCGTCTAAAAAATTTTTTGCGTTTTTCCCATACAAATTACAAAAAAATTTGTTCGTTTTCAGCGCCTATACTTACACAGTGAACTCTATATGAGGAACAGGTACAAACCCTAAAGTATTATTACTTATTTTTGTTACTGTATATTTATGTAATTCTCGTGTCACAATGTTAGTTAAGTTCACCTTTCACAGAAGAAACAGCTCTAGCTATTTCTGCCAAGTTCATAAGGTGGCGTTCAATTTTAATTTTAGTCAATCGCACGGGTACGAGAATTGGAAAGCCACCTTAGTGTGACTTAAATATTTATAATATAAATTATGTGGTCTGTTTTCTCTAGAAGGCTGTAGAATTGATTTTGTATGTTTAAATAGTTCAGAATGATAGATTGATGTCAAGTAGCTAAGTGACCTTTGTAATATGGCCGGGTTTGTCGATGTTGGCTTGGGCCTATATTATTATTTGTTGGAAGAGTGGCTACTTGTAGCAACCATAACAACTATTAGTTGGGGTTGCCATAACCAGACACCCTTCCCTTGTGCGACTTAACTAGACACATGACCTTGATAAAGTCATTTTGGAAAATTGTAAAAAAACATAACTAAATGTCCTAAAACAGCAACTGAAAAGTAGCCAATTGTTACCGATACAAGCATCGATATTTTAGTTAGTTTTCTGTTTGTTTTTTGGACATTTTGTCATGTTTTTTTTTATATTTTTCCAAAATGACTTAGTCAAGGTCATGTGCCTAGTGAAGTCACACAGTTAATATAAACAATATATTTTTCTTGTAGTGGGTGGGTTCTAAACATGTTATGTACTTTTGATCACGGTTTAGGTCGCGTGGTATTCGAAAATCGCGTAAATGTGTATTTTGAAAACATTATGCTTTTCTAAGACCAAAAGTAGCCTATATGTTACTTTCCATCCTGTCAACTAAGTCTGTGGTCTAAAATCATCGATTAGTTGCTTCTTATGTGCTTGAAGGAAGGACGGACTGACACATTTTCCTATTTACATTATTAACATGAATGATATTTTTGACGACCTATGTGACTCAGTTGGCAGGCGCGTTGGTAGTTTAAGCCGGAGGTTGCGGGTTCGAATCCCGCCGACGGAGCAAAAAGTTCTTCAATGTTCTATATCTTCGGATGTAGTATGTGTATTAAACGTGTGTATCATATAATAAAAATCCTAAATATGTGTATAGTATAAAAAGTATTAAATATTTTTTTACTTTGTCTGGTACCTGTAACACAAGTCCCTCGTGTACTTTGCACGGGGCCAGACAGGCGTGTTGTGAAGCGTCCATAGATATAATTATTATTATTTTATATTTTAGTATAACAAGTAATATAATAGCTAATAGTAATTTGTAAAGAACCGCCCTACATGCGAATCAAAAATAATAAAAAAAAAACTTTATATATAAGTATAGCAGTTACTTTATGATAAAATGTAATCTCCTCTCAAATTATATAAGCGTAATAATTAAATTACTATACAACTAACATTGTAAATTATATAGGTATTTCTAAATATATTGTAACGTGGTGAAATCCGAACAATAAAATTTATGTTTTCAGTTAGTCGCGATTTTTTATATTTTTTCGCCTTACAAACCTTACCTGCGGGCTTGGCATGGATACTGAAATTGTTATTTTTAACAGCAAACAAAGTGACAGATGCACAAAAGAAATTTTTCAGTTTATACAAAAAATCTGATCATTTTTTTTTTTCGTATGCAGATATAGCCTGGTGATAATTTGCTATGAAATAAATATGACGGCGCGTCGAATATAATTTCAATTCTAACTTTATTTTCAGTACTTTCATATTTTAATTTACATTTTCCAAACGAAATAGAGCTTTCGCTCTGATGTAACGCTAAACACTGAAGAGGTGGCCAATTTATATGTTCCAGCGA
>JAOTAV010013716.1:0-54938 GCA_026546445.1 Cyclargus thomasi | reverse complement strand
AGCCACCATCATGGTGAATATGGGACCTATTCGGAACAATACCCTATACAACAAAGTAAAAATTTTGAAAATCGGTTCACAAACGGCGGAGCTATGGTTGAACATACATAAAAAAGAAAAATAAAAAAAATAAAAAAAAATCCACAGCCGAACATAATAACCTCCTCGTTTTTGGAAGTCGGTTAAAAATGGTAGAAGCTAAGACACGGGTTAGTAGAGTTAAATAGAAATTGTAGAGTACAGAAACGTTTTTGGAACATCGAGTCACGAGTGATTTGAAAGTGGTCACACTGACGTACTTAAAATCCGTCGATACGATGAGATCCGGCCCGTCAACAGTGTGCCTTAGCGCATTTTGCGCTGCGCTGAGCCCCGGCCCGCCTCGGTACCGCCCGGCACGCTCCGTCAGTGTGCGCGTATCTTAATACTCGTATGTCTTCACTATTTATTAATAAACTAGCTGTGCCCTGCGGTGATAAGCGCGATTAAATAGGAAAATAAAAAGTAGTCTCTGTCTTACTCCAGGATATCCTTAAACTATTACTTGGTAGGTAGGTATTATTACTTGGAGCGATTTTGATAAAATATGGCATGCCATATTTATTTCAGATCGCTTTACCTGTTTAACCGTGGAGAATTAACATAGATCCTACCAAAACCCTTTATGTAAAAAAGTTGCCAAGATGAGAGTTTATTATAATAACATGACAAATGTCCAAGCCGTCCATTTTAACAAAGACTAAACGAAACGTATTTTTTTTAGTTTATTTAAAATTAAATTGAACCTTCATAATATACAAGATAGTTATGCTTAACACTACTATAAATTATTACTAGGTTTAAACTAAATTATTGTTATGGTTATTGATTTAAAATGGTATTACGTGTTTTTCGTTACTCGCATATAGTTTTAAGCAGCATGGAGTGTCACAATTTACTAGAGATAAAAATGCCAGAAATGGAAGTCGATAGTGCGAAGTAAAAATCAGATAGACTTATTTACTATCGTAATATAAATTTTTACTTCATTTTTAGGGTTCCGTACTCACATGGTAAAAACGCAGCCTATTATTAAGACTTCAATGTGTGTCCATCGGTCTGTCTCCATGCTGTATCTCAAGAATGGTAATAACCGTTCTAGAGATATAGTCTAGAGACAGGCCGACGGAAGCTAGAGAGTTGAAAATTTCAGATCTTCTGTATTTTTATTGCCGATATGATAATAAATAGTAAAACTAAAACAAATTAAATGTCTAAGGGAGCTCTCATGCAACAAAACTGTTATTTTATTCTTTATGTTACTAGATGGCGCTACAGTGCTTTTTCATCGTGCTAAAGCTTGATCGAATTGGTTTAAAGCTGTATGTATAAATCATACTAAATTCAAAATCACAGAGCTTAGAATGAATATAGACTACTGGGCATTATTTATATTATAATACAACGGTTCACCAGTCCTGCTCGTGTTCGCTAAACAAGTTTTCTATTAATTCTGTCTCCTGACATCTGCTTCAGGATCAGTTTAGGGTGACTATACACTTGCCTTTTTAAAAAAATAATTACTAAACTTTTTTTCTTGTTTTAAAAGACGGGCTCCATAAAAAACTCTATGCATACAGGATGTAACAAAAGCAAGTGACAACAAAGGTTTGTAGGTTTCCCCTGTAGAGTTTACTCCTAAAGTGGTAGTCATGGCGCTGAAAGGAGCTTCCCCGAACAAATATATTTTTTTCTCTTTTAGCACTACCTTTTTTACGTTATGTTTCATGCTTAAGGAACAAATACAAACCCGTGTTATAGTTTACTTTTTTTAACACCCTGTAAAGATAAGCCATTCTATTTATAATCGTTCTCTTTATAATCGACGAATACGGACACATACTTGCCTCTGTTCGCCAGTGTTCGTCAGTATTAGTCTATGATCGGCGAGTTGACAAAGTACTACGACCTATTGTGTGGACGTTTCTACGATGAATGTACCGATTAACGAACAACAAACATCGGTGATTATGTAGAGACTGCAGATTTTCTAAAATACCGCATATATGTATCCACACTGGCGTAACTACAAGGTGGCAAGCCGGCAAAATGCCACGGGTGCCGGAAGGGGTCCCGATCAGCCCCCCTAGACAAGTTGCAAGTGATTATTATTTTTTACAATAATCGCTGGACGTGTTTTTGTATTGGATTGACATAGTGGAACGAAAACAAATTTGCCACGGGCATCGAACGATATAGTTACGACACTGTGTATCCACCCTTTTCTATTTATCTATCCACAAATCGGAGACTTGTCTGGAGACACAATGCCTCGAAAAAGGCCCTTTCACGTCCAACGCCATCTTGTACATTGCCATTTTGTTCAGCGTGGACATGTTTTCGGTTCGCGTATAACCATCGATGTTAATTATAATGCGTTTTAATCACGATAGGCTACAGGAATCAACAATGAAATAAAAAGACCGTCTCTTTAAATCTGACTTCCAAATAGATTTTTGGGCATAGATTTCCCTGGTTAGTGTCAACTCCGTAAAAAGCTTCTGGGGTAGGTGTACCCCGTTTTACCCGCTAAACGACATCAACCCTAAGATGGCGGTCGTGGAAGGGCCTTGCACATTGTCTGTGTGTAAAATATTTAAAGTATAATATAGTTAAATTGTTATTAGTATTTAAGATACATTAATTTTATTCCTCTAAAACTAACAAAATAAACAATGCATTATTTAAATTATAACAGTAGTATAAGTCACTCTTCATAACTAAGTATATGCTAAAAATAAAGTCGTTTGGTTGCTTTGTTAAGGCATAAACGAATGACAAACAAACACACATTTCTATCAAGAATACTAAAATGGATATACATAACTTTTATCTTTTACAAACTTTTCTCTAACACTAAAGTAACGAGTCTAGTAGGCCGAATATTTGAAGCTTTTACCGACTTTTTTAATTGCCCCTTATAAGGGACCTCCTAGTTCCCCTTTTCAGAAAGAAGAAAGGGACAATTATTTCCGTTATATATTTTTACTTTTTCAAAACATTATTTGATTTATGTTTACTTACAATTTTCGTCAATTCATTGGCGCTAAACTTTTAAAAATCTCTTATTCTTACGTTGCTTACATATTAAATTACCAACCCCGATTATTTGTTGCCTCTTTTATTAAAACTTACCTCTAGAACTAAGTAAGTAAGCTTTGAAACAGGCCCATAGGTAAGTGGTAAGCACATATTATTAAAAATCAAAATCATTTATTTCGGGCACCATAGACCCATTATTACGAATATCTTAAAACTAACGTACATATTTTTATATATTGTAATAGATACCTTAAAGAGGTTGTGTATTATTTGCATTTGTACGCAAAATTGTCGGTTACATTATCTATATACATAATAAAACAGTATAATTGACGTGTCTGTACAATTGATATTTTTACAAACTAATCAATGTGGGGGGCTAAGGAACAGTAATAGAACACATATCGCCAAAAAAAAGTTGTCTGTTTGTACGCGCTAATCTCCGGAACTAAGGATTCGATTTTTTTTATCTCATAGCTATTAAGTCTAGGCAACACATAGGATACTTTTTATCCCGGCAGAATGTAAGGTTCCCGTGATATACAAATTTTCGCCCAACGAAGTTGCGGTCACCAACTGGCATTGTATTATACGGGGCCTATCGCATTTAGCTCGAAATGTCCGGGGGAGTGTTTGCAGCTAGAATTATTCATTATAATTTCAGAGCAGCGATGTGAGGAGGAAGCCATTTTACCTTAATATTTGAAGGGTTATACCAGAATATTTGAAGGGCCCGAAAAATCGGGAAATAAATAATACGAGGAACACACACACACACACACACGTATTGCACAGGCACATATTGTCGCTGCAGCGTATGCTTTTTTACGGTTCCGAACTCGAAGGGTAAAAACGGGACCCTATTACTAAGACTTCGATGTCTGACTGTCTGTCTGTCTACCTGTCCATCTGTCCGTCCGTCCACCTCCAGACCATATCTCAAGAACAGTAGTAGCTAGAGAGTTGAAATTTTCACAGAATATGTATTTCTGTTGCCGCTATAACAACAAATATTAAAAACAAAATCAAATTAATATTCAAGGGTGGCTGTAATACAACAAATATGTTTTATGCTGTTCCCTTTATTAATATTACATTGAATAAACTTAAAACTTTTTCATTAATTTATGACTCTCATGAAATACATCTTTCTACTGTTTTGCTCTATACGGAACCTTTCATGCGCGAGTCCAACTCGCACTTGGCCAGTTTTTATGAAATTAGGGGGCAAGCAAATCGGTTCGCCTGATGGAAAGCTACTGTCACCCATAGATATTATAACGTCAGAAGCAATGCAATTTCGTTGCTGGACTTTTAATAACGAAACAGGCTATAGGAATAGGGAACAAGAAAGAGATATGGAATGAGGTTCACTCACACTCTGGACGCTTTTACGCCGATTTCCCTGAGGCCGTGTTGTTCATCCGGTCGAGCCAGCAAAGCATATAGGAGGTGGTATCAAATCTCCCTCTAGATCAGCAAAATTGTATGCCTGCTACTGCCGTCGTCCTGACTTAGGTGAGACAACAAATACCAAAAACTAACTTCACAATACAAATGATTTGAATACGGGAGCGACAGACAAAAAATAATTTACGATTACGAAGATCCAGGCTTCATTCTCGAGTGTGCTTCGGCGTTCTCGAATACTCTATTAATCCTGTCTATTTTGTTCGCGTTAAAACCGACGCACCCTTTATTCGGTTTCCTTACACTTTTTGCGAACGTTTGCGTGACACTTCATTTATAATTCCTCTTAATCCGAGTGAGCGTAGGGTGGCCAGGGTTCACTTCAATTTCGGGAGCTACCTGGAAAATTTGTGTGCGGATCAGAAATAAAAATTGTAATAAATAACAATAAAACCTTTTAATGTTTACGATAATTATAATTAAACACATATACCATAATATTATGCTTAGGTTATAAAACATTTTATTAATTAAGTGGACAACGGCTAACGAATTCGAACAATCGCATTTAGTGTTATATAATGAGTAGTTTACTTCGATTCATAATCACCCGACAGAATATTGGTTAACTAGGCATTTTTATGATTTTTATAATATATCACAAATGATCTTTATATTAATAGACGAACGACAAACTTTGTACACCTTTTTACGAAAGAAGCGAATGATAAAGCCTGGAATTGTTCTCAGTTATAGGTGATATGGAGGAGGAGCGTGGAATACCAATATAATCTTTAAATAAGCTTTAATCTTAGGTGTTTTCATAAATAAAACGCTACACACACTTCAATACACACACTATTATATTTAGACATGACACTATAATCGTACACGAAATGCTATTTGTTTATGTTAACTAACTGGAAATAATGCTGACATTTACTTACAGATCTGCGCGCCTTGAAAAAATATTATTATTATATAATTTAAAAAAATATATCGGTATACCAAATTTTTTCAAAATATCCAAAAAATAACATATTTTATAATGTTAATATGAATTTCCACTTGACAGACTCAAATGAAAGACAAACTAACACACTTCCCCATTTATAATATAAGTGTGGATTTCTGAATCGAAAATAAGTGCGAATACACCCAGAGAATGTCCCCTAGAACTCGTATTCACAGTCAGCCTAAATGAGTGAGTTCTTACCGAATAAATTTGTAATGTGAAGATTAATGTTATACGGTTCTTACAAAGGCCCTGCCAGCTATTTTCATGTCTCCACGCGGAGTATTCCTTTGCGAATATCACATATAGAACAATAGTGATATCGCATACATATTTATCAGTCTTCATAAAACTAATGCTCTCATAAGAGGTTTTCTAGACGGTAAGTAATGTATTACTTATTTCTTTGCCTTCAAGAATATTTTATTGTTTATTACACTCTTTGCATGAAATAAGGATGTTTTCTCCAACCATCGCTTAACACTAAGGCCCTTAATTACGATTCACGCTTAGTACTTAAGAGCGTGACCAGAAATTTTGAAATGCTGTTTTCATTCATAAACAGATACTTACAGATACTACTGAATGAAAACAGCATCTCAAAATTTTTTGATCGTGCTCTTGGTATTAAGAGCTTACTATAATTACAGGCCTAAGTGTTCCCTTGTAGTCTTTTAACGTCCTGTATCTCTTAAGAAAAAGTTCTTAAAGAAATTTCATGTGTCATCTAAGTAAGACCCTATAGAATAAGGTGATATATAAAATTGGTAAAATCTTCAGGGACAGTTACACTTCTTTCACGCTAGTCAGACACATATATCTGGTTTATACGTATTAAGTAGATATTTAGTTAACTAAATTTTAACCTAATTTTAAGTTATTACCTTCATGGAAACACAAAATTTTGTAGCAATAATTGGCAAGTTAAATCACTTAAAACTAAGTGAAAATCAATATTAACAGTTTACTACTTATCGACTTAATACTACACGTAATATGTCGATACGTAGTAAACCAGACATTAGAGTAACCACAGTAAACAAAAATATAGTAACGTTCCGATCTTGGCTGCAAACGGCGCGACACACAATAACTGTAATATAAAACCCCACTTTATGATATAAGCTAAAGGTTTCATTTTCCTCTACGCTACTACAGGACGGGCGGCGGTGTAATGGGTAGTTAGCCAACGTCATTAGATTGCTTTTGTCATAAAATTGCATTTCATTTGATTTTTGTGTTTAGCGTTGGGTGAAAAAAAGCATTAATGTCCTATTATAACATCTAAGTAATACCCTATTTGTAACGAAATTTCATCACGATCCTATGCGTAGTTTGGACGTGATTGACGGACAAATATCCAAACTATATAGTAATTTCTATTAGTTTGATATGAAGTAAAATTTGAATTTAACATCAAAGTCAGGTACCAAATATCCACTATTAATTGCGTATGATTGAATTACCAAACGTAGAACGCTATCTAAAAATTAAACTCTGAAATACAAAATAATTATAAAAGTTTTAATTAAGGAGTCAAAAACTTGATTCATTATACGTCTAATTTATACCCGAACATAAATATATTCAAATAATTCATTAAAATACGAAAATTCAGCGATAAACCGGTACTTCGATTCTGCTATTTTAATTCTGTATTAATATTGCCTCTCAGCCTGTAATGTTGACCAACAGAGCGCACAGTATCACAAGATACAGCAATGCTCTTTATAACTTATAGTTCGTTTGTTGTGATGCTGGTGCAGGTTCCACACAAGAAACGTATTATTTAAGTTAAGTGGTTTAACACCAATATCAACTTTATTAGATCTATTCAAATATTAAAATAGTACACTCATTTTTCATCATAATTTATATATTTATTATTATTCTTGAATTTCATCGAAAATAGTCTAAAATCGTAAGCTAAATTTAAGATGTTATAAAATACAAATCTAACAGAATCGCTCCTCTTATCAAGGTCAGGCGATAAGCATTCTATGGGTTTCCAAAATCCCTCGTAGCAACGCAGCTTCGATGTAGAATAGCAGAATTGGTGTACCGAAGAACGAGCGAAAGACCAACAAAACACTGATCCGGTATGCTTATTGAAATCATATTGAATCGCAGTAGCAAAATTTAATTGACGAAGTTCGGATTGAAAAAGTTGCGTCATTGCCATAATTCCGCCGAATTATATGTTTATTTATGTTTATCTGTTTGAAGTTCGGAGGGTCGGAATATTGTTCAAGGCGAGTTTATTCTGCGTTTAACCGCGACCCCCATTCTCATCACAGAAACAGAATTAGAGGACGTGGAAATAAGTTATTCATAGAGCATATTGTTTCTATAACCACTTTTTATAAAAATAAATAACTCACAGAAAGATTTATATTTTCTGTGTAAACATAAACCTTTTTTAATCTGTCTTTGAGCTTGAGATCGTCAGCTGGATCTAACCATTATAACCTTTCAAAATAATACCACTGACATACCACTTATATCGCAGTCGGATAAAAGTGGTATTACCTGAGCAATAGCCGCAGGGTAGAACGAAGCTGCACAGGTGAGCTTAATACATTTGTACCGCGCAATTTGGTTAATGTACAGCCGAGCTGGCTTTATACGAGTTTTCTGTACCCCTAAGGGCAAAAATACGGCACCGCGCGACGCAGCGGAATTGTGTAGAAGCAAAAAAGCACACCGTATTCATGTCTCGTACATTGAAATTATACTATACCGTGAGTATTACTAAATTAAATAATATTTTTAGTATTTTATTAAATAAAGTAGCATCATAGTTATCATGTTGTTTTTTCAGAAGTAGCAAAATATATAACAATATAAATTGCAAACATATTTACTTAGCCTTAATATACTTCAATTAAATAAAAAAATTCAGTTTATGAGGCAAACATGACATTGTCTTGAAGCCCTTGTACCCCATAACGGAATATGCGTATACGATGTTTTCCTTAGAGACTGCGTAATACGGATCAACTGTCGTGCGTACTCCGTAAGCGTGCTCCGCGCAAGAGCGTTTCTGAGTGGAGGCTCGTGGTATGTTTTTTCATGTTTTTCTCAGAGCAACGTTGCGTGAGGTGGGTCAAATGTTGCGCATGCCTCGGAAGCGTGTTCATGCAAGTCGCTTGCGCATGCTTAACGCAGCGTTTAGCGTGCACGTTTACCTGCTTAAGAGTGCAAATGGGGCCTTTTGAATATTTTGAACAGTTCAACCATGAATTCTCTACCACACATAATCGCGCGGCGCGTCGTAAGTGTGAGATGTCTTAACAACGTACGTGCGAATTATTTCTTGTTATTTTACAACCGTGTGGTCGTATTACTCTGGCCGAGCTACTAATTTAACTTTATTATTATATTAAAATTCACCTTTCGTGCTTCGAATTCTCTCGCGTTTAAATATTCCGTGAAGATAATTTCGTTCGTACAAGTTTCTATTGGGCCTCGTTGATAGAAGATACGAAAACTGGGGGCCTATTACGTCTTGTATTTCGTTTTGATGATTTTTTTGTTATTTTGTTTATTGATGATCTCAAGATCTCAAGTACATAATACGGATGCTCATTGCCGTGGGAGAGCCATGCTTTGGCACGAATGGGCCGGATCGACCGAACTGATACCACGGCCCCACAGTAAACTGGCGTGAAACGCCTTTCGTTTTCAACATTAATAAAACTCACTTTTTACTTAGAATGTTTCCATATTAGATATAGTAAAAAGTGAGTTTTATTAATGTTAAAAATTTACGTATTCGCTATCTAGTGTCACTTTAAGCTCATGGTTGAGCTACAGAAAATACGAGGATACAGCAGTAATTGTGTTCTCATTAGCATGATTTTACATCGAGAGCTCGGCCAAAACGGATTATATTCGGCTAGCCCTCCTAATGGACAGTAGACTGTATTACTGAGCCAGCCGAAACTTCGACCAATGTCGGCCAAAATACAGCTAAAGAACTATTTTGTGGCCAAAGCTTGATTTCCAAGAGGACATAAAATTTTAAGGTTGTCATTGAATTTAAATAGATTTTTTTAGTCAATAAAAGTTTGTACTAATAATAAAAAATTCTACTAATATCATAAATCCGAAAGTTTGAAATGATTTTGTGTGTATGTGTGTTACTTCTTCACGATTAAACTGGACCTGGACCGATTTCGATCTTTGGCATGGAGCTAGCCGGTATCTGGATTAACACATAGGCTACGCGGGTAACACCGCGAGGTACAGCTAGTTGATCCATATAATTGCTTTTAAAGAAACTTTTTTATAGCCAGATTGAGAACATGAGTGATTAGGTCGCCTTATGTCAAACATAGTCGACAAACGCGGTCCGTCAACTGGTTAAAAAATAAAAGCCTCTATAAAAACAATCACAATGTTATATCTTTAACATCCTATGGGCTACTTAGTACTTACAAATTACTCTTTGATATTTTGCCTCATTTTCCTACAAACATTTTTAGCAAAATGTTATTCGTCATGACCTAGCGCGAAAGTATAAATCTTGCATTAAGCTCATACAAAACATTATTCTAAATTACACTTATTGTAGTCATGTATAAAACATGAATTGTAAAAACAAAGAGAATTAAAATGTTTACAATGCACTTAGCGGACGACAGAATTAGAATGCGCGGGTTTATATTTGCAGCGTAGAAGTACTGAACAGTAGAGGCGGCAACATGGAATTTATAAGGAAATTTATAATAACAAGCGAGCTTACCTGTCACCTGAAAGCAATCGCCTCTGGACACTTGCATCAGAAGTGCTTTAAGTGTGTAGTCGGCCTTTAATGAGGGAATAGACAAATTAGACATAGATAATAAAAAATGAAAAACCGACTACCAGGGAAAAAATTATAAAAATAAACTTCTATAAACTGAAAAATATGAAATAATATTAGTTCCTAAATAGGGCTTTTTCAGAATTTGGCTAAATCTCAACTATTTCTGGACACAAACTTCATAATTTTGAAGTCGGTGCCGGCTCCAAAGGTTACAGATTAGGTCATGACTAAATGGACATGATACCGACTTCAAAATTATGAAGCTTGTGTCCAGAAATAGTTGAGGTTTAGCCAAATTCTGAAAAACCCTTATTTAGAAACTAATATTTTTTCATACTTTTCAGTTTATAGAAATTTATTTATTTTTATTTTTTTTTCCATGGAAGTCGGTTTTCCATGTTTTGTTAATTAGTTAATTATATACTTAAATAGTTCAGAATGATTTTGAATGAGCAATAAATAAAAAATACTATATTGTGAGTTGAGTTGAGCCTTACTGTGAGTTGAGCCTTACTTGCATGCGTGTGGTAGTTCTCGATCGAGCCGACCCATTCGTGACGAATCTCAGCTCTTCTACCGTAAGGTAACAACTTCTTGGATTATGCCTGCCTGGAAATTGTGTATCATCCTTTTGATCGTGTAATAGCCTCTTCATAATGGATGGTTGCAAACGATGACACGCGAGCTTGATCGTGTAGAGAGCTGCCTCAGCTCTACTCACTGATCTTTGTCTATAATCAACTTGGATCAATTATTTTTGCCGGAGAGCTATGCTTCGGCACGAAAGGGCCAGTTCGACCGGAGTAATACCACGGCCGGAATGAGTTTACCGATGGCCCGACTTCCGTAATCCCCACATCCCCTATTCACATTCCCTATTATAGAGGCCGGTAACACACTCGTGACTCTTCGGATGTCCCGAGCATCTATGGGCAAGGGCAGTTGATTTCCATCAGTTAACCCGTCTGCTCGCTTGCCTTGCCCCCTAAAATATTAACAAAAAACTACGACAGATTGGGGAGATACTACCACGATTAACGATCATCACTGTTTACAGAGCCTGCGTCTAACCTTCCTACATCTATCTGCTTAGTGTGATTGCATATAACTTTCAAATGAGACAAACTATCACCGGCATGTCCGGGCAAACACCAATCGGAACTTTATAACTCGCCGGCCGGGTTGTGTGCTTATTCTATTGTCATCCGAATCCGTGAGTTACAATTGATTTTGTCATGTTTGTTGATGGTCGAAACTGAAGCGTCTCGGTGTTAACCATCCGTACTTCCATCCTAATGTTATAAACTGTAGGAATACCGCAGCTCCGTTGCACTAAAAATTTTTTATCACACGGGAACCGTACACATTTCTGGGATAAAAAGTATCCTAAGTTCTTCCCCGGCATTCAAAGTCCTTACCAGATTTTAGCACATACGGTTCAGCTGTTCGGGCTTGAATACGCAATAGACAGATGCACCTTCGAATTTTTAATATTAGTAATAGTATGGATGAAAAAGTGTGTTTTTTGTCATTCCTTTACGTCCAAACGAAGCCCTTTCCTTGACTTGGTTTTTAGCAAAGACGTAGTTTAAAGAATGGAGAGTCAAAGGAGTAACATAATATCAGATGTTTTTGGTCTTGACAAAGTATTATGTTCCTAAAAGATTTTTACTCTTTCATCTCTAATTAAGTTATTTAAAAGCTTGAATCACTTTTTAAAAAACATTAATTTTACACAAGTTAATTCTATTTGTTATAATTATTATTAACGATTACTTAAGTGGTCGCACATCAACTGAGAGCTATAGGTATAACTATCTTCTTCTATAATACAAAAATAACTCGGGTTATCCTTTCTGACGATATAACTCCAGATAGCACGAATCGATTTAGACAGTTTTGCATTCGTTGAAAAGGTCTCGATCTCCGTGAAGAAACTTTCATTAATATATATCGTGCACTACAACGAAGCTTGACAGCTACTCAAAGTACTTTATTCAGTTTTGTCAAATATTAGAGCTTAAAATTGTCATTGCGGGTTCCGTTTCCCAACTTTGCTACAAAGCGGACAAAGTCGCGGGCAACAGCTAGTTGTTTATAAACTACGGAGGGGTATGGTGCGCGGGCGGCGAGTCTGACGTCATCGGCTGCCGACGCTGTGTTTGCATTAGGGGTCCCGTGCTGGAGTCCCAGGAACTGCCGACTAATCTTTTCGGCGCAAACTAAGCCACGGATGTTTATAGTTTGTGTCGGGTTTATTCTTGTGAACGGAGCTATATGTTAAGGTATACTCGTACGTATTATTACGTTAACATAGTTCTCACACTGAAAGTTTTTTCAATTATTTTTTTTTATTCGAACTCATGCAGTCACGCTGGCGAACATGCTCGTACAAATTGCAAAAAACCCTTCGACTATCTAGTATATCCGTACCTCTGCAAACATAGCTAATCCAATTCAGAGTAAATTCTATAAAAATACTTTCTGACACAAATTATTCTTATGAGTTCTAACCATCGCTGCCGGTAAATGTAAAGGACGCTAAAGCCTACTTAGGACACTTACTGATAAAGTTTCGGATAATCAATTGAAAACTGTGATAAATAGAGTAATAAATTCTGTTCCACAAGCGTGTAGCAGATAAATTCGCTGATATTTAGAGAGTTGAGATCAGTATCTGGGAGATTTCAGATAGTATCCAGCAGATATTTAATCTGTTTAATACATTTTTGAAACTAATCAATACGGGACGGTTGTTAAACGCTTAACCTAGTAGCAGTTCAGTCCATCACGCTGAGACTGACGCTAGATTGATGTCTGGAAAAATCCATAAAAAATTATCAGTTCGTCTGAATGACGATATGGGCCGGCTCGACCGGAGTTATACCACGGCCTCACAGGAAACGGGCCTAAAACGGCGTTGTGCTGTGTTTCGTTCAGTGAGTGAGTTTACCGGTGGCCCAACTCTTACCCTCTCCACAGCACAACAGTTGTTTTCAATCAGGTAACCCGTCTGCTCGCTTGTCCCCTAAATATCATTAAAAAAATTCAACCGGTTAGACCACTATGACAACACTTCTGACTAATATGACTGAACTAAACCCGGATTGAGCGTGTAAACTCCCCCTAAGTGCTAAAAATATCCCCTCAACCGCTAATAGGACAAGAGACACTCGCGACGCGTGGCGTCGGCGCGAAATCAATTTCAGCTATCTCCGATCTGCGCTGAATGGAGTGCGGTATCATTGTTTACGTTCGTTCGTCGTTCAGTCGTTCAATCAGAAGACACAAAGACCGTATCGGTCTCCGGTCGTTAATCTCCATCTACATTATGCTGGTCATGATTGCGTACAAGATTCTATATGTTGACGTTAATATGTATTGATCACCCGAGTCAGCGCTCGACACTGTCACTTTCCACTTGGTGATAGTCGAAGACTTTAATCGGCTGGTCGTTCAGATTTTGTTCATTTTTATCACTTATTTAAGAACAACCTTGATGAAACACACTTCTTCATGCACTATTTCCAATATATTCACTTAGATTTTACAAATTTATTACAAATCCACGACCGGTTTCGACAAAGTAATAACCAGGTTTAGGTAGGTTTGAATTTATAAATATTCTCAAAACCGATCGCGTATTTTTTTAAATTTGTAAAATCGAATTGAATGTAGTGGACAAAGCGCATGGAAAAGTGGGTTTCATTAAGGTTGAACATGAATTTCACCCATGATCCAACAGTATAATAAATTACATATATTATTTGAGAAAGATCATAATGATAACGAATCTCAAAGATAAAATCAGATGATATGAGATCACACAGTAATTTTTTTATAGTATATTTATTTATAGATAGTATTCGTAAGGTTTATATGTACGCAATCCACGCTGCAACTTACAATGTCTGCAACTGTCACTTTGTGGGGCAAGAATATTAAGCATTATATATTTCAACGACTGGACCAATTAACACAATTTCAACGGAACTGCTCCTGGGCGTTCATCTAAAAATAAATATACTGTAAGTAGTACAGAACAGGAAAATAAAAAATAATATAAATACTAGAAAATGTACGTATACTAACTTCACAACGGCACAATTCTTAGCAAACGCAAACAAAGTAGACAAATGTAATTATTGAAACCATCCCCGTTCAGTACAATGTAGCCGAGATGAGAAACTTCGTCAGCTCGTTCGTTGAAAGTTGTACAAGTGCTTCGGAATTGCACGGGACTTGCTCGAACCGCACATCATAGATTATAACGTAGACGATCCCTACGTTGCCTAATTGCCGTACCGCAACTTAAACTCAGTACTATTGGTATTCTATTTCCTAATAAATATCACTGGAGGTCGCCATGTGTTCGAAATTCGACCATAAATATTTATTTATTTATTCATCAAAAAACACAAACTATCATTACAGATTGTCCTAATGCGATATTAGTATATTTATATCCATCGTGTATAGGTTATACAAAAAGTATATTCTATTTTCAATTCATCATAGATTTAAATTTGTCATAAAAAAATCACCGTCTTCAATCATAAACCAAAGAGTATTTTGTGTATGATTATCGTATCATGTCTAAATTGGTCAAAATATTGTAGTGTAATTATACGAGTATAGTTTAATTACACTACTAGAATATAGTAGAGAATTATAGTGTGCGTAGCGTTTTATTTATTAAAAATATGCAAAATAAAAAGATATTTTAAAATAATGTTAGATTTCCACGCTCCTTCTCCATATCAATTATAACTAGGAGAAATTTCATGCTTTTAGATCAACGCGTCTTTCTTATAATGGGGTACAAAGTTTTCCGCTCACGTAATATATAGACAGATTTTATTTTCGTCAGATACGATAAAACTATTAAAGGAATTTTGTTAAAAGTTATAATAAACAAGGCTAGTTAGACTATAAATATAGTTATATAGTAAAGCTATATCTATATATCTATGGATGCTTCACACCACGTAAGTCTGTCCTTGTAGTAGTGTAGAAGTACCCGAGGGACTTGTGTTACTGGTACCAGACAACGAAAATATATTTAATACTTTTATACTATACACATATTTAAGATTTTTATTATATGATATACATATTTATTACAAATTCACGACCCAGGAACTTTGAAAAACTTTTTGTATCGTCGGCGGAATTCGAACCCGCGATCCCCGGAGTGAGTGACGACGTCCGTATATAAATAAATAATTTAAAGAATGTAGATACGTCGTGCCTTGGAAAAGAGCATGAGATAGTTTTTGTAATAAAAATACGGTTTCTCACGTTACTTTATAATTAACGAATACGAAATCCTTAAAATCATATATTCAATTTCTCTTAAGTAAATTTCGACATTCCAATATCTATTATACAAATTCAATTATCTGTACAGTTATACAATTGTATAAATATATCTACGATAGCTCCGCAAACTTCCTATGATTGGATACACGGATTCCTCAAAATTGGAATCCATAAAAGTGTATACGTATCTACGTGTGTTCACTGACAATTGGATAGCGGATTTCGAGTTGCCCGATCATCAGAATGTAAGTTCTAGTTTATTAAAAAATTATGTAATTTTTGATAATTTTCAATAAGTATTCAATAAGTATGTTTTTTCCTTCAAAAAAAAACTAAAATATTAAAAAACATATTTTTATAGCGTATATATTATAATTTTCGTAGTACCAGCTACGACTGTCGTAGCATCAGTTACGGTTGTCGTAGCCTCAGGTACAATTGTCGTAGCACTAGCTACGGTTGTCATAGCAACAGGTACGGTTGTCGTAGCATCACCTACGATTGTCTCCGATAAGACGATTGTTTAGCATAAGGATGGATCGCTGGTACATTCAAAATTTTTTTAGAACTAGCGGCGGAGCAATCGTTGAACATACAAAAAAATCTACAACGAAATCTATGACCCGATAGAAAAGAACTCATATTTAAAAAAATTTGCAAACACTTATAAAACTTTCAAACTAAGTTTATTTCTCTCATGAATCTCATGTTCACAATTAAATTTCACTAAATATTTATTAGTTGTCGCCCGTAGCATCGTTGCGCAAAAATTTATATATCACGCGGGAATCGTACATTATCCCGAGAAAGTATACTATATGTTGCCCAGAGTTTTTATTTATTAAACAAAAACAAGATTTATTCAAATTCGTCCAGTAATGCCTGAGATTACCGCGTACAAACAAACAAACAGATAAACAGACAACTTTTTTGCCGATATCTTTTCTAATACTGTTCCTTAGCATCCCCACATTCATTATTTTGTAAAAATATTAATTGTACAGACACTCCAATTTTACTGTTTTATTATATGTATAGATATAACGTCTCTAGCAATTTTTCGCTCTATACGAACTATTTCTAGCCTGCGAATTTCTTGCGTCAATAATCACATTCTTACGTTGATTTTAAAGATAGTGTTTTGCTATGTGACGTGACGGTAGCTAATGATGATGAGTGTAGAAACTATTTTTAAGTAAAATATATTAATATAATCCGTACAATTAAAGAACAAAGACAAATAATTGTCGTGCCAACTAAGCCGGCGGCGGTTCAGGCATGAAATTATAAAATCAAAACTACAAAGTGGACAACGGGCAGACGTGTTATGCCGTCTCACACCGGAGTTAAACGCAGCGATTTTAGAAAAGTAATAGTAATTAGACAGAATTAAAAAAAATGTGTTTTATGTTATATCTACGGTAAAAATAGTACGAATTAACAAAAAAGTATTGAAATAGACAAATGACCAGCAATTTTGCGTTTTCACCTTAAAATTGACGTGACAGGTCAGTAGTAGCTCTATAAAATGGTAAAGGTTGATTTAAATCTATCTAAATCAACCTCTGATATACTCTACACACTGACTCTAGTAATTATACATAGAGTGCAAATACTGTTTTATTAAATAAAAATCATTTATTTCTGAGTAAATTTGAAACAAATGTTTTCAGAATGTCTACACGTTGACCTACCACCGGTTCGGGAACTAACCGTGCGAGAAGAACCGGCGAAAGAAACTCGCACGGGGCATATTATTTTTATACTTTGCCAGCATAGACGTCAGTTACTAACTCTATGTAAATCAAACCATCGTCGTTTTTGTAATAGAATCTTGCAAGTTAAATTTGATCGACATTCTGGTTTTCTTTTTAAGCTGAAATTATAGATTCATGTATGTTTATACTTGTAATAATGCGACGTGAATATTTCATGGAGCTTATCTAACGATAGAGCTGGGAGGTGGCCACAGAAACTAGGTAATTAAACGACGTGACCCCATCGAGTTTGAACTCACGTGATTCAACTCGATGAGAACTTTAACCAGAATCTGATGATTTAAAAACATTGTTTTTTTTAAAGCAAAGATTGTGATTACTCCGAACCAATTTACCGCATCCCGTATTTTTTTATTTACCATTTATTTCAGGCAACAAGGCCCATAACATAAATACCTTATAGAATAACATATATACTTATAAAACTAGACTTTGTCGCGTGTTGCCGGCGACACGACGCTCACTTAATGAAGTATCCTCCGGAATCTTATATACTCCGGAATGTCGGAGTCTCCTCCGGAACCTTCGGTAGACCACACCAGTCGGTGGACGACGGTCGGACGGTATGTAGCGTCCTAACCGACATACGGTACATCACACATTAATCTATGTACGGGCCACTCGGTGGCGCGGCGCGGGGCAGCAAATCCGCGAGCCCGCCAAAGCCCACCGAAAGCTGCTTTCAGTTCGTCCCCAAAGGATTAAAACACAAAAGTTTGTTGTGACACATTTGGATTCGCACATAAAATATTCATTTATCGATATCAAATGGAATTTTGAAATAGCTCTAATGCATTCTAGTGATTTGTCACCAGACACTGACGATAGACGAGACCATAGTGACGCAACGAAACACAAATAGTCCTTGCAGATCTTAAATGTTTTTGGTACTTTTCCATTCGTGTTCTCATGAAATTTTTTCGCAGTTTATATTTATGATAATCGACAAAAATAATTACTAATATTATAATGTGTTGTTTGTTTGTTTTTTGCCCTTCCTTCACGTCCACAAAAAGCAGGTAATTGACTTGATTCTGATATAGTTGAAAATATGAAAAGAAACATAAGCCACTTTCATTTTTTTTTCATTTTTTCAAAAAAATTCACATTTAACAATTTTTAAGTTCCACGCAAGCAAGCTGGGGACATAAGTTACTGTTATAATGTAATAATTACATATACAAATATGGTATATTCTATGTGTAACATACAAATTACCATATTTGTTCTTACAGAATAACTTTCTGAGGTATTACAAATCATAAATGGTTAGCCACTTCCACGAAAAATGGCCCAAGTCTTATTTGTCTGTTATACATCTATGTGACTATGTGTATGATAATAGAGGACGTAAAAGGGTCCTTTTATTTCCTCGAGGGCTGCAGGCGAGGACTTTTCCGACATCCCGTAGCCTAAAGCCTAAGAAATTTGAACCCTTTCCCTTGAATATTAAAAGAAAGTTCGTTTGATTTTTTTCTTTGTCCACTAAACAGCCTCGTGCCCGGGGACGGTTTTACACGAGGACGGTTTTTTCAAGTACAGCAAGATAATGTCACCGAGCTGTAAAGCTAATATTTAAAGCCTTTTATATATAATACTCGACCTAAAACGGCGAGAAAAATTTTTAGAACCTCACAATTTTGACTTCAAAGTCCGCCGTTTTGGTTATTTCAATTTTTTTGATTTACCCAGTGTTACTTGCTCAATCAAGACAAATCTAACGATGCGTTAAAATCCATCGAGCCGTTTAAGAAAGTAAGAAAGAAAATAGATTTATTTGGTAATTACTCTGTGTACAACAACATGAATACACATATCCAAATACCTAATTTGTTTCCCATTTAGCATGAGATGCGGATTCGTTGTCCGCATCGCTGATTTAGGCTGCAGAGCGTGTCACAATCATACATACATACAAACATACATACTGATTGGGATCCTGCAATAAAAGTGGACTGTAGAATATTATATGTGTATATTATAAGTTATAAGGCGACCAGTCGTCGTGTCGGTCCGAGCAAGATTGTAGTGCGGCGCCCGCGCTGAGCCGCTCGGAGACCCCTGCGCGCCCCGCCACGGCCCGCTAAGGCCGCGAACACTGTTGCGCCTTTGTTCGCGCTAAGACCTCGAACATACATACATACATACATACATACATACATACATAACATAACCCCGACATGAGACGATCATACTACTTCTTCTCCAACACCGGCTCATTCTGTTTGAATTTTTATACCCAACCTAAGAAGTGCACTCTTAAAAGTACACCTCTAAAAACTTTAACGTTTTCTCTTGAAAAAGGTCAGCTTCGGATTATCCCGTAACTCATTCAATATAAACCAAATTGTACGAAAAACTCTTATTGTAGATAACAATCAGAAAATAATGATAATAAGTTACGACCTGAGTCCAGGTTTCGTACGATTCGGTTAAATAATATTGCAGTATAATATCAGATTTCCGTTAGTATCGAGTCCACTTAAGGTCTGTTCAATGTTATTCTACCTTAGGGCTTACAGGAATATGGCCCTTATGGCGTGTGTATAAAGTTTTCATAAGGGAAAATAATTCCCATCTGTTAGTAATATGAGGGTAATAGAGAAAATAGTTTTGCTGACGACTCCTTTCACGATAATCAAAGAAAACGATCCAATATCTATAAAGTATTACAAAATACACGGTTTCTATTAACCGCTACGAGCTTTGTTATAGAATTACTGTAACTTATTTGATGAGTCTTTGAGATTTCTTCTTTTTTATTGAAGGTCGCTTCACAGTTATCAGCGACCACAAAAAATATAATCATGGTAAAGATTTATGTCAAGCTAGCTTTTGCCCTCGGATTTGCTCGTGTGAAAAAACCGGCCAAGTGTGAGTTGGACTCGCTCAGACTCGCTCACGAAAGGACTCCTGTACCAGAAGACAGCAAAAACTTTTAAAAATTTGCTCAACAAGTTGAACACTTATATGAGTCTATCGCGATATGCAAAGTAAAGCGCGATGTTGAGGTACTGCAGCGCCATCTAGTTTAAAAAAAAGAAGAAACTAATAAAACACGTTTGTTGTATCGCTGTTAAACATTTAATTTATTTTCTTTTTGGGATTTTTTTATAGTGACAATAGAAATACTTATTCTGTGAAAGTTTCAAATATAATTAATTTTAATTATAAATATTATTTAAAAAAAACTCACAACAAGCTCATTACACTTGGGCTGGAGATTAAGACAGTGAATAATGATATATATTTTTTTGTAAATTTGTTCTTATCTAATTCTAAAAAATCGAAGTCGACTAAGTCGCTTGAATTTAACGACAACAGACTCACTAATACTGGGATTATGGAGAAAAAGTACTTCGGCCCTGCGAACTGACGAAACTAGATTAGTCCTGGCTAGGGCTGGCAACTTACAACAAAACTTCATAACGCTAAATTTTAAAACGATATGTAGGTTCTGCTCAAGTTTTTTCAATAATTATTTTGTTTGTATCTTCTATTTGATTAAAATTTATTATATTTTTGCTGCTAACAGCTTCCTTCTTACCTCAGGACAACTGATAGGAGTTAAGTATTTTCTTCAGATTAATTTACATTGTGTTGTTGCTACTAAGCAGCATAACGGACCACGCCGCTAAAGAAAATTTAATTTTCTAAAATTCTTTGCAAATGAAAATATCTGTATTTATCCAATTTTATCTAGTTGACAACCCTAGTCCCGGCCATTAGTTCGATACACCTGATTAGGGATGTGCTCCCGATATTAATGATCGTATTTAGAGCTACGCCTGATTGGATAGGGCTGTATCGAATATCGATTTTATTAGTGATTAGTGAAGCAAGTTGCTTATGTTTTATACATCTCACACGGAAAATCAACTGTAGTAACTCTATCACGCGGGAACCGTTCATTTTTATAGGACAAAAATGTACCATGTTTACTTCCCCGGGGCTTGAAGGGTCCCCATACCAAATTCACCTCCGTAGTCTAGCGGTACAGAGCTCTGCTCTTGACTAGGAGGTCGTGGGTTCGAGTCCCGCGTTGGAAACATGTTATTTCCAAGTTTGGTTCGGACAATGCAGGGTGATAACCTGATTGTCTGACAAGTAAGATGATCCATGCGTCGGATGGGCGTGTAAAAAATCAGTCCTGCGCCTGATCTCTCGCCAGTCGTGTCAGTCATCTGTCCTGCTATTATGTACTGTGCACACACTTGGGCAATGTTAAAATACTCCTGCGTAACAGTTAACCTGGAGTTATTATTATACCAAATTTAACCAAAATCGGTTTAGCGGTTTGGGAGTTAAGAAGTAACAGACGTGTGTCTGTGACATGCAATAATGCATTTTTAATATTAAGTAAGTAAGTATGGAGTAAGTAAAATATATTTCGTTTACTTGATGAAATAGTCAAGGTAAAACTTTTTCATAAACTAAATGGTGAAGCATCCAAACACCCAAAGAAGAAAGAAGTTTAAAACTTGGAACCCTTAAAAGTCTTTGAGAGTATTAAAAAATGGCCATACACCCATAATAATACGCACGTAAGTTCTTCATTTAATAGTTATAATCTATTAAATAAAAATAAGTCGGGTTTTCCTTTCTGACTATAACTCTAGAACGCACTAACCCATTTTCACGGTTTTGCATTCGTTAGAGAGGTCTCGGGTTCCCTTAGGTGTGAAGCAAAAAAAATTCAGGAACAATTTCAAGAGAAAAGCAGGAAAACAGGTAAATTCATTTTTTAACTACAGTATGAACGCAATGAACAATACAGAATGAAATAACACAAAAATATTTTTTCAATTCCGGGCGGTAGTTCCTGAGCGTTATTCAAACACACATTATTATAAACAACTTTTTGCTATGAAAAATACTTCCTAACGCAAGCGAAGCCGCAGGCAGTTATATGGTTACATGTATACAAACTAACACAGCAGTATTATTGTTGTACAGTTACTCAGTATTCCACGCACAATCGTTTATTCGATTAGGGCAGAACTCAACTAACCTATTACTTGCACTTGTGGGAATATTATGGGCACATTGCTTGGAAGGCCGCCCTAAAGAGAGAGATTTATGACTCCTTAGTCAGGCCGCTACGCAATTTAAACGCTAAGTTTAAAATTTGTTTTTTTTTTATTCAATTAAAGAACGTCATGGTGAGAGAGCTGGTAAGACTTTTTAGGAAGCTATTTGTGGCAACCTATAAATGTGTATGAACAATCGAGTCACCTGATCTAATGCTACCATCGCCGATTGACGCTCGCAACATTTTGTTAATAAAGAAGGTTTATTCTACAGTCAATGAAAAATGCCTATTTTACTAAGGGACTGTCTGACACCGCTTACAGATAGTCTATCTACAACTTTGTAGTACAGTTTGACAGGTGACTCTTGAAAAACATAACCCTCCTTCTGGCACGGTTGAGTAAAAAGAAGTTTGGTTTTTTAGTTAAAGTTATTTTGAAATTTTACGGTCTGGGCACAGAGAGGCAGAAATTTCGTGACAAGAAAGGTCATCCAATATTATAATCCTATACAACAGCATATTCGTAACATTCAGATCAAAATGCACTCAACCAAACACACTTCAGATGTTTGAAAGTGTTTCAGATGATATGCAAAACAATAATCTATTCACACAAACACTATCGAGCACAAAAGGCTGTACATAATAAATGAGTTCGTTCGAGACGGATAAGAGCCTTTGTTCTTACATCTATGTGAATTTTGGTATTAAATATATAATGTGGAAGCTATTGTAAGAGGATTAATTTGAACTAAAGGACAGTTATTCCCTTCCAGCGGGGATAATGAAATCTTAGACGTAAAAGGACGTCATGCAGCAAAGGATTTAACACACACCATTAATTTGTATTCCGTTTCATATTAGCCAAAAACAAACAGACAGATAGACGATAATTGTAAATGTTTTATTTCGATTTATATAGTATACTAGCGAACCCGACAATGCAGTCCTGCTAGTCTTGGTATGCGAAACCAAACCAATCTAAAATTTCATAATTTTATCCAGATTTTATAGAAAATAGATCTAATCGTTTGTTTTTATTTTTAATATATTTAAGTTTTTTTAATGTTAAAAACAGGCACTCTTTATTCGTTTCTTTAAATAACAGTGTTAGATCTAATAGAGAAAACTTTAAATCCAATTTCTGCCAAACGGATCAGGTTCGCCTCTGCCTTATTTAAATTTTTGATTGCGTTCGTCCGCGTTTTTCAGAGGCATGTGTCTTAAGGTCGGGCTGAAAGGACCAAGTGCTCGTGAGTCCTCATTATTCCAAAGCACGGCCCTTTTGTACGTCGAAATAAGGTTCTTTAAAAATCCTCACACAGGTACACTTTTGTCTAACAAAAAACTTTCCGGGTATAAAAAGTTTCTAACATTTTCGATCGTAATTGAAGTGGAGGTAAGTACTTTCGGAATTGTTTCCAGATGGAAATATGTTTTGTTACTCGTAAATGGATTATTTTTAGTTGTTATATTCAATTTCTTTGACTTATAGGAAATCGACCTAGGATCGATGGATAACATCATTGTTATCCATCGATCCTAGGTCGATAGGCCTAAGGGACCATGGACATGGTGTGACAGGGGGTATGGGAGGTCCTTAGTTTTGTGACAAATCACATTATAAAATTTATAAATTAAATGTCGAAATTTGGAGTGGTTTCAATTTTAAGTTACAAAATTGCAAATTTGTGACATCACAATAGGGTGACTAAAAACATATCAGAAATGTTACTACCTGTGACAAAAGCAGGGATCTAAAAGTCTTAAAATTCGTGTGACGTACTTTTTTATGATATTTAGGGGCGAGTAGACGGGTTACCTGATGGAAAATTACTGCCGTCGCCCATGGACACTCGTGACATCCGAGGAGTCGCAAGTGCGTTGCCGGCCTCTATGAGGGAATAGGAATAAGGGATTAGGGGAGTTGGGTTGGGAGTCACCGATAAACAAACTCACAGAACTAAACACAGCATAAAGCCGTTTCACGACAGTTTTCTGTGAGACCGTGGTATCTCTCGGGTTTAGCCGGCCCATTCGTGTCATATGGCTCTTCCACGGTAATGAGCATCCCTGTTATGTACTTGAGATCGGAAAATGTCTCATTGGTGTTTTTGAACCTGCATCCTGTCGAGTGCGAACCAAAGGTCTTACCCACTAGGCCACGGAGGCTCCCAATATTTTACACCCTTGATACATATATACGGTAAACACGATTGTATATAAATGTAAAGAATAATTCTAAAAGTTCCGCTCGACCGGATTAAGTCCGCGCTGACCTATATACGGGGTGTTTGGAAAATCGAAATGTACGAACGTAGTGTTAGATTATACCGTGCTACATGGCTTACAACACCGTTATGCCAAAATTTGCTTATCGCGATTAAACCATCGATTTTTGCGGCATAAAAAGTATTTATTTGTTTATTTATTTAATATGCTTTATTGCGCTCAAAGAAAAAGAAAAGTTTCCTATTTCCTTTCCCAGGAGTCAAAGTATTTCTTCACAACATTTTAGAAAAATTGGTTAAGCGGTTTAGGCCTGAGAAGGTAAGACAGACAGACACACTTCCGCATTTATAATATTAGTGTGGAAGTATGAATACAGGGACCGTATAGTTGATATATTTAGTTGATATCGACATTGAAGTCAAGATGTTAATCTTGTATATTACTAGCTGACTCGACAAACGTTGTTTTGCCCAAAAAATATTTAGGTTTGTACTACCCCTAATATTTAAGGGGATGAATTATTGTATTTTAATAGATACCGGATAAGCACAAAAAATTTCATCAAAATCGGTCATTTCGTTTCGGAGGAGTATGGCAACGAAAACTGTGACACTAGAATTTTATATATTAGATATAAGCACGCAGTTTACATAAATGATATCCCACGAGCACCGTAGATATTTCCGAAGGTCCTTTTATATCCTTTCAGGTTGATTCTAATGATGAGCTATTCAACCATCATAAGTATTGTGAGAGACCAGCCCCCCTAACATGACCTCTTATATTACTTTGAGATTTCGCCTAAACAAAAACCACACTTTTGTTTATATAAATAAAGATCATATTTATTTATGCGAAATTCGAAAGTAATATAAAAGTAATACTGCTATAAGAGGTCATGGTAACCCCCCAGGTGAATCCTTTTGATACGTAATATTTGAATTATGATGGTAGGTTACCTATTTTTGCTACTCTGTCATTGTCTCTCTATATATTATGTGTAGTGTTTTACATGTGTTCATTACAGGTTTCTAAAGAGCTACACGTGGACGGTGTGTTTGAGATAGGCCTCACCCTATGCGAGACTGGGATGACTCTTGGGGAACTAAACTATACCCAGACGAAGCTGAACTTGATTTAATACGAGTACAGTTGTGACTATGACTGACCTGCCGGTTTCTTTTTCCCGGGGAGTGTGACGGACCTTACGAACCTTTGTGATATTTGAATTAAGAATGTCACAGTTTATATTGTCTATTTTTGTTGCTCTGACATTGTCTCTCTACATTTTACGAATTTTCTACCTATTGTATTATTTTCTGTTTTTATAAAGTTTGATAATGTGATTTCGATCCTTTTACAAGCTGTGCAGTTTTAGTTGAACCTATCACAAGTATACTAGCTTTTGTCTGCGGTTTCGCTTCGAAAGCTCTATCTGTTAAATTTTTAGGCGTAGGCGCCGATTTCTTACTACCTACCTATATGTAACTTAACCTGTATGCCAAATTTCAGCCCAATCATTTCATATCTATTTAGGCGGCTTGATGATAGATTACTATAGTTTTAGCCACCTTTGAGCCTTATTATTTAATAACTAGATGGTGCCCGCTTTAGTTTTAGTTTGTTGCGCAAAAAATTGTATATAACGCGGGAACCGTACATTTTCTCGGGATAAAAATAATATTTTTTATTGCCCAGATCTAATAGCTATCAAACAAAAAAAGATTTATTCAAATCCGTCTAGTTCTTCCTGAGATTAGCGCGTACAAACAGACACCTTTTTTTTGGTCGATATGTGTTCTATTACTGTCCCTTAGCATCCCCACGTTGATTATTATTTTGAAAAAATATTAAACGTACAGACACTCAAATTTCACTATTTTATTATATGTATAGACATAATATTTATACTACAAGCTTTACCGAATCTACAATAGTTCAAAGCAATTCGGGTATTTCGGGATATTTAAATAGTTGCATCTCCAGTATTACCGGCCACACATGTACAGAACATAAATTTACCACTGCCCGTTAAAATTAGAAATGTAAGCGGCGACCGAGAAATATGTGCTTTTAAAATTTATATCGCCCATTATATTTGCACACAGTCGGTATTGTTTTTGTACCTGTGGATATTTAAAACGAACTAGAATATGTAGGTTTGTGGTGACAGCACAAAATTGCACATTTTGTATATCGTTATATAGCTCCGAGAACTAAATGACCATTAAGTACGTTACCTAAGTAAGTAACCTAAATAGGGGAGGGGAAGGGGGTAGACAAAGTATGACATGGTGTGACAAGGGGACGGGGGTGTCCTGAATATTGTGACATTTCAAATGTTCAAAATTTTTTCTCGAAATTTGAAATATTGGGGTGGTTTACATTTTGAAATGCAAAATTGCTAATTTGTGACGTCACATTGGTGACAAGTGCGGGGGAGGGGTCTAGAAATTATGAAATTGGGGAGACGTACTTTATGGATAGCCCCTAGGCAGATGGCTACGAAATGGCTGCAGAAATTGTGTTACAAAAAACTGTGGATTCATCCAACTACATTTTTTTTTCTAATTTTTTTAGGTAATTATGTAAAGTTTCTTGTTTGAGTTTTCCTTAATTTTGGTGAAACTTTGGGATTACGATTGTAAAGCATGGATTATGATTTCGTAACACAATTTACTTCATTCGTTGTAACTTAATTAAAAAGCAAAGGATTAATAATCCTTTTCCTTATGAAGGCGATTTTTTGATTACTTTTTTGATTAAAGAAAGCTTAAGTTCGGTATTTTATGCGAACACTATATTAGAAATATAAGAGAATAAATAAAATACTATTTCCTAATAAAAATTAACAAAGTAGTATTAAACATATTTAGAGTGCAAGGACAGTCTATATCTTTAGCTTATTTATGACCTTATTATCTATATACTAAGACGTTAGCGGAAAACTTTGTACCCCTTTTTACAAACGTCGCGTAGATATAAAAGCATGAAATTTTTCCCAGTTATAGTTGACATGGAGGAGGAGCGTGGAATACTAATATTATTTTAAAACATGCTTTACTCTTGCATAATTAATATATAAAACGCTACACCCTCTGCTTTGTAGTATCCCCCTATTCCTATTCCCTCATAAGGGCCGGCAACGCACTAGCGACTTTTCGAATGTCACGGGTGTCCATGGCGACGGCAGTTGCATACCATCAGCTAACCCATCTGCTAGTTTGCCCCCTCAATTTATAAAAAATACATATATATTATGGAAGAGTGTAGTCGCCTGACACAGGCTTATACGTACTAGGCAACATCATTATTTATCCTATTAACATTAATAATTTAACTAGAAGAATAGTTACATAACTGTTTTTCGAAAATAAATATTATTATTATTATTACTCTGTAGACTCCTGAATAATTTAGGCCTAGAATGGGAAAGTTTGTATTCCGATAAAATTTTCCTGTGGTAAAAATAAGAATGTCAATATCAAATACCCTAGCACGGGAAAAGCCGCGGATAAAAGCCTGTATATAATAATTTAAAGTCAAGTCCTTAGTTTCTAAGCTTCAGTCCCCTCGTCCTCTCTCGTTTCGTCCGCATTTTTTATCATTCACTCGTTTCCCCCTATCTGTAAGCGGGACACTTGAGTGACGTCACAATGGCGTTTTGACGCAGGTCTGTAAGACATATGTTTGTTGTCACTTATGCCCGGGATACACGAAGCCAGTTTTTCAAGCCAGGACAGCAAGATCTGAGAGCTCTTAGGAATTGTCTTGGCTAGATAACACTGTCTCCTGGTTTTATAATACCATTAAATTTTATAATAAAAATATCTTCAAAAAGTCAAAATATTGTTGAGTACGAAGCGTTTCATTTAATAAAAATCTGCAAGATTAAGGCATATTTTAAAAAAATATTGGTATTCCACGCTCCTCGTCCATATTAACTATACCTGAGAGAAATTTCATGCTTTTATATTTACGAGTCTTTTGGAAAAAAGGAGTACAAAGTTTTAGTATTATATATTACAAGGTTAAATTGAAGCGAGTTTTGTCTACACTCAACCAGCAGTACTAGCTAGATAGCTCACTGACACTAGCTTTTGATGTGACAGATTCATGCTTCGGCACAAATGGGTCGGCTCGACTGGAGTGATACCACGGCTTCACAGAAAACTGGCGTGAAACGGCGTTGTGCTGTGTTTCGTTCAGTGAGTAAGCGTATCGGTGGCCCAATTTACCTAATCCACCTATCCCTATTTCCATTCCCTATTCCCTCATAAAGGCCGGCAACGCACTTGCGACGGCAGTTGCTTTCCATCAGGTAACCCGTCTGCGCGCTTGCCCCTTAAATATCATAAAAAAAGCTTGCTGTCCTGGATTGAAAAACTGGCCTCGTGTATCCCGGGATTTAGGGTTAGTTTACACCGAGATGGACTTCAAAATTCATTAGTATCATCATAACAGAATTATTAGTCACTAAGATAAACTTATTAATCGGTTTAGATTTTTCTAATCTTTTTAGCCAGTAATCGAATCGAAAAGGTTCGAAATACGTAAAATATCGAGGTTTGGCACGTTCTGGCCCAAACGCCTGCGATATACGAGGCCAGTTTTTCGGGACAGCAAGCTAGTGTCTCCTAGTCTAGACTTCGTGTACACAAAACTTGCTTTCTTTCCAAGCTAGTAATCTAAGTAAATTCGTTGACAAGGAAGTGTCATCGAACGAAGACAGTTCAAAAGAGAAGTAGCTTGCTATACTGGCCTCGTGTATCCAAGTATTAAACTTCTAATGTATTTTACAGTCCATTCACATAAAAATAGTGTGTGGTCATAGTGACTTGCAATTCAACCTCTTTAGTCATATAATACAATACATACCTTTACAGACCACTTTAGGCAAATTGATCGAAATTACGAACTACATGACAACACATTTTACCTAATGTATGTTAACTACGAGTATGTAATAGTTACACCTTTATTAAAAATTCAAAAGTTTGTATTAAAAATTCTATCTTTAAAAAGAACAAAAACCCTCCTTCTGGCGCAGTCGGGTAAAAACCTGTATATTTCCCACTAAATACAAATTTTTAGTTAGCAAGAAGCTTCAAGGGGAAAGGCCTCCTGGATGTCTTTATTTAAATTCAAATCCATTACTAATAAAACCGCATTCAAATCGGACTAGTAGTTTTAAAGCAAAGTGGCAACATACAAACACAGAATAATTTATTTTCAATACACACGAGACACAAATAATATTAACATACATATATCAGACATGGGGCGATTAGAAAAATTACTCTCAGTGCGATCAAAAAAGGGTTCACAGGATGCCTTTTATACCCGAAAATGTACGGCTCCAACACGAGAAACGAATGGCATAAACAAACAGGAACTGTGGGCACCATCTAGTTCTTAATAATCACAAGAGCACCTAAAATAACAATAAATGTAATTTCCCGCAACAACGTAACATCACACAAAGGCGATACACAATAATCGTAACAAAACTTCCGACAAAGCGGGGCGACATGAAAGAAAACAGTTTCCCGCTAAGACCGGGCTTGATTTTCTCTGAAATGATTTACTTACTCGTTTGAGGCGTTCCATTGTTTTTCTCATCATTCCCGAGACGCACACATATCCCCCTCCCCTCCCTCGAATCCCCCCATTACCAGATGCACAACTCCCCCCTTTCCCGCACAAGTATTCCGTCTTCCCGCATGCCTTTTATAAAAATATGGAATTATACAACTTTAACTGAGGCACGTATATTTTAATGAGGGAAATGAAAGTTTTTTCAAATTTAAAACATCCCGTAATGTAGGCAGATGTTTCTGTTATTTTTAGTCGAGTCTGATTAAACATTTTAAAGAACATTTTTGTGTATTCATAATTTTTCATTTAGTACTAATTAAAATGTTGGTTCGCAGCAAATAGAACCACCGAGAAATTTATACGCAGTATAGGATTTATATTAGTCGGGTTATGTCAAGTCGATGATAGTCGTGATTCGAAACTATATATAGACTGACATAATTCGACCAAACGACATAGGTCTAGCAGAGTTTCAATTTCTATGATGACACTATCAGGAAAGTTGATTCATAATCAGATTCTGTCTCTAAGTAAGTTGGTTGCGTATCGTCGAACCCTGGCGAAAGATCACGACTTACATAAAATTAACATATTCCCAGTTTCGACCAAGGGACACAGGTCCGTCGAACATAGAAGGAATTAGTACAAAGTCAGTGACTTTGTACTAATTTCTTCGATGGCAATTTCTACAAAAAATGTACAATCAGGGAAATTTAAACAGAGCCAGACTTCAAATCTAAGGAAGTTGGTCGCGTTATATCAAGTCCAGGCGAGAGATCACGACTTCTAAGGAATTGACATATTCCGACCAACGACGTAGGTCCGTCAACTGACTGTATCAATTTCATGTATGGCACATTCTACGAAAAATGTACAAGACATAAGAATATTATATAAAATCAATGTACCCAACAAATCCCTTTTTCCCATGGGTTTGAGAGTTTCCCATCGCATTGAGTTGGACCCAAATGAAAACCCCAAAAATACCCAAACCCTTTCGGCTGTCGAAATTCAACAAAAGGCTTTAACAACAAAAGAAAATATTATGTTCTGTAACAAAATAATGTATCAACATGAAATACCAGCCCTGATTACTTTTTCCACGGACCTACATAATTTGGTCGATGCAAGTCATGTAAGTCGTGATCGATCCGATATGTTTGGCATAACTCGATCAATGTATATATTCGCAATCTGGCTATGTTTCAATTTTCCTGATTGTACATAAATCCGGAAGACGCCATCCATGACGTCCATCCATGAATGAAAACGAATCTGATGATACGAACAGGCAGGAAAAGTTCAAATTATGAAATATCTTAATAAAACCTTCAAAAATTATATGCTACGCAGATACAACTATTATTTTCAATGATGAAAACCTAGGGCCAAGGCTAGAAAAGACCTGAGGAAGGCATGGCAATTATATATAATTGGTTGAATTTCAATCTCCTCTCCCTCGATACCTTAAAAACCAAATTCCATAAATATATAATGAACTAAAATAATAATGAACTAAAAGTCCACCTCTGCCTGACCACCTATCCCTGTATTAAACGTAACGAATCCATCCGCTATCTAGGTGTAATCTATCTAACTGTAATCTTTTTCGTATCAAATTTACCAACCACTTCTGTTTTATTGGAAAATACCACTACAACAAAGTTAACAAGCACGCAAATATAATAGATACAACAAAGGCTGTCTGTAAAATTAGAGTTACGAATTGGCTACTACAAATGGACGAGAACACCGAAAAACTTATTTTAATTCTGGAATAAACCAATCTGTCCTCACACTTATACACCACTCATACACTAGCACAACTATCAAATACACAGACACACATTAACACACGCATTCACACACACCCACACACACACACACTCTAACATACATACACAGTAACATGTACACAACGACTGTGTAAACTTTATGTATAAGGTCGGGGCCTGGTGTCCTGAAATACAGGCTTTGCCCAGTCTAGGCACCAGTCTCCCACAATAATCTAAGATAACAATATAGTCTAATTCCAATATTGTAAGCATACTCATTTGTGGTGAGAAAATAAATGATTTATTTATTTATTTATCGGTATGGCGATCAACGATTTTTGGCTATTAAGTAGTGCCTGCGTTACATTCGACATCATTGTGCACAGCTGATGACAGCTAGCCATTTGCTCTTCATGATAAAAGTGTATTTTAGTCCTATCATAATAACTGTCTTTCGCTAAGGTATCTCACCTAGAAATAGAATGCCCCCAACAAGTATGACAGACAAACGTTTGTCCGCGGCTTTGCTCGCGTCAAAAAGTACTTTCATACAAACTTTTATTCCTGACCCTTGAGGGTAGAATTTATCGTTACCTTTCTTAGCGGATGCCTACGTCATAACATTTACCTTGCATGCCAAATTTCAGCCCGATCCGTCCAGTGGTTTGGGCTGTGTGTTGATAGATCACTATGTCAGTCAGACTTTGAGTTTTTATATGTATTTTTACATACTATAATGAATGCGATTAAAGTGTATTTGTTTGTTGGTATGTCCTTCCGAATTGATTTCTAATACTTTTTTAAACCGAAGAGTTTGCGCGATATAGTTACCCTTCCGAAGTGGAAAAAGGTGTCCTCCCCCCCTCCTGTAATTTGTGTAATTTACCCTTCATTTAATCGACTCAAATATTAAAATTTGTAAAAACACATTTGCTGTTGCAAAACCCTTCACGGGCAAGTCCGACTCGCACTTGGCCGCTTTTTATGTTATGGTTATATTATAACTATTATGTTCTTAATCCCGCCAACGTTGACAAATGTCTTCCATATGCGAACCTAGCAACGTTCCTAGTTCTGTGGGAGAAGCGTATTAACTACAACCGCATTTCTGTAAAAACGTGGATTCATTTCAAGAATAAAATCAGGTTAGCTGTTCTAGAGTTTTTTAAAACAAAATTTAAAATTCTTTTTTATTACTATCTACTACAAATAAAAAAAGCGATTTTTTGCGATTTGTAAGGGCTAGTTCTCTATCAAAATGAGTTATCCTCTACAAAGTACAAAAAATTCTTACCACTTTCATAGTTCTTACTTCAGGGAACTTTATATAGGGGTACATACACAGCCTAAAGTCTATCACGTCTGGTTTTGTATTATACTGTGTCAAAATCCATCGGTTACCTTAAATTAAAAATATTATATTTTTTCATAAAATTGTAAATATGATCCAGGCCTATAAGTATAATCTTTTGTTGTTTTATTCAGACAAATATTTGCGTAAGGAAAAAAAAGCGCGCCCGCTGAACCTTGTTTGGTTATAAGATTTTTGGGTACAATGTTATCATTTTTTTTCTGTCAACGGAAAGGAACCGATAAAATGTATTAGTTATTGTTTAATATGTTGTAAAGGTATTTTGAATGACTAATTGTTAACGCCCATCTATCAGAACTGAAAAAATCGAAGTCAAGCTCTCTTTGACGAAACCAAACGATTCTGAAGAATAGGACGATTCAAAATTCGTTACCTTCGCCGCGTTCGTAACCATTAATAGCCTGGTAGCCGAACACATATTTGACCATATTCTTTTTTATCTAAACGTGAAAATATCGACATGATTCGTATAGTACGTGGAAGCGCAGTACCTAAATACGCGGCGCAAAAGAAACAGAGGTCAACAACCGATTTTGACGTGTTTCGTTACCGGGATATAGCTAATTGTGAACACATGGTCCCGGCGCCAGATTGTGTTTCTTGGTGTATGTAATTATTGTTGATGTAACATGATGCGCATTTCGCACACAAAGCGGCCACGTTTGCGAAAACACGCACTTCGGCTGTTTAGCTATTTGTAATATAAACATGTCCTCTATAAATGGTACCTGACCATACGTCACTTTCTAGTATCTTCCAATATTCATTCATATTACGAAGCTGTCTGTCTTTCTATCATTAGCCACATTGAACACATTAACCGTTGAAACAAATTATATTGCAAAAGGCAATAGCCAATAGCCCTGTGCGAATTCAAAACCGAGACGAGGGACGTAGGTTTGACAGCTTTCCGCCGTTTACATGGAGTGCACATTGTGTAATCTATTTCCTATTCTGTGCTTAAGCTCATAGCAACTTTTCATAAATTCGTTTATCTATATATTTAATACGCGAGCGGAACACTTTGTACCTCTTTTTAAGAAAGATGCGCAGACGTAAAAGCATGCTCCCAGTTATAGTTGATATGGAGGAGGAGTGTGGAATACCAATATAAGTTTAAAATACGCTTTTATCTTAAATATTTTAATAAATATAATGCTACGCACACAACAACACGCACACTACAAAATTTTAAAATAGATTATAATTTTATAGCTCATGTACACGATGGATTTAAATATTTATGGTCGAATTTCGACCACAGGGCGGCTATGTACTATACAATATATAGATCAAAGATAAATCTGTACGAACAACAAAGTATACCTCTAAACCTTAACTCGGCGCATTTCATCCAACTGCTATTCATTAAGCCAACTAATGAAGATTTAATCTAGAAAGTGAAATAGGATACTTTAATAGATTCATTTTAATAACGCTCTACCGGTTCAAAACACACGTTATCTTTTGATCTCGCGGTTTATCAGAATATTAATATCTAGTTCGTAGCTTTTATTGCTCTCTGTGGGTTAAATAATAATAATTATTATTTATTTTTCCATACAAACAATCTTAAGAGGTTTGTGTACCCTGTGTGTGTATTGGTTTTTATACAACGGGCCATAACGTTTTTCACCCAAGAGTAATGATTTTGTAGTATGTTGTGAAAATGTCTCTATGTTTTAGTTTTTTAAATATTTATCATAGATTTTGATTAACTTTCATTTTAGTGATTTCAAAAATGTTTCAATATTTTCAAATCTATAATAAATATTTAAAAAACAAAAACATAGTAGCCTAGATCTGAGGCATTTCGACAACATACTAAAAAATCATTACTGTAGGTAAGGGTTTAGAGGGTGGAAAACCTTATGGCCCGTTGTATGGAAACCGTTTGGTACACAATCCTCTTAAGGGCTACTACTAACAAGTAATTTTTTTATCTAACAAATGCGATGTTCTGTGAGGAACTGGTGTTTGTGTTAGGCAAGAAGCCTGTGGTACAAATCACCAGGTCCTCAACCTCGGACATTACAGTGGTAGTTACACAACAGTGCTTATATAAACAGAATGACTTAAAATAAAAAGAATGGTATTCAAATTAACGATTTAATTTTGTAAAAAGAACTTGACAATCGAAGAGATAAATGAAAGAAGCAGGTAACTAACATTTTACAAACCTTGGAGTAAAAATACTAATTTTTTTATAAATTTTCACAAATCTTACTATTTAATTCGGTTCTAAAGGTACTATACGTTGTATGTCGACTATATACGATGACATCTTATCTCCATCCAGTCGTGTAACACAGAAGTCGAAATTGGTATCTCGACTGCTTATAAAAATTATTGAGATGTCTCGTTACCATTCAAGAAGTGGACACTTATAAGAAGTCATGTCTGGTCATTCAATTAAGATTGAAATTGGAGTGAAGCGTCAAATATCTAAAAAATATAGCACCAGTTATGGAAGTTGCTCGGTGTTTTTATTTTTATTTATTTTTTTGACATGACACGATAAACATTCAAATTCTTTATAAAACACACAATTAGTCGTTAAAAAAATATGGAGCAACCTAATTTATGCCAGACGAGACAAAACTGAATAATGAAACACAAAATCAGCAGAGATCTGCTGGTAATCTAATTACTAGCTGTTGTGACTTTTCTCTTGAATTTTTTCCTTAATTTTTTTAGTACAAACCTCATGGAGCCCTTGACCCTTTCATCGAATGCAAAACTGTGGAAATCGGTCCGTCCGTTCTGGAGTTATAGCGTCAGGAAAGAAGACCCGACTAATTTTTATATAATAGATGCATAGAATTTAGCTGAGGTTTAACTTCTACGCCGTTCTGTATAAACCACAAGGCATTTAATTATAAATAACACAAAAATTCAATAGCAATAGACAATATAGGCCGAAGGAACGTTATAACAAATGTCCTAGTTTATCAACTTCTTGATCAGTATCCGATCTATGATAGCAGTCACAACAGTTTACGCAACCCTATTAATAAGTCCTAACTTAATTTCCAGTGGGTAGTCCTGCACTAGGGCTGCCTCTGAGTCTATAAAAAAATGATTATTTCTATTGATAACCTTGCAATTTATTATCATTCTCTTTGTCTTTCTTGACGTCTTCTCATCATCCTTTTTATCATTATTTGCGTAGTATTTTTTTTTTCGCTGTAATTTTGCATGATAATGCTTAATTGCGGATGCAAACAAATTATTCCTCTTAAAACTCAAGTTATTTGGAAACTAGTACTATTAACTTAAGCATTGCTAAAATGCAAGTTAGAACGTGTTTCGTATGTAGCTTTTAGGTCATAATTTATATGTCCTGTTATATTGTTTTGTGGTAGGCGGTAGCTCAACATTTACGACTTAGGTCTACGGCCACAAATAATAACATACAAACAACATCTTCAGAACACTTCCTGCATAACACATAATACATATTATTGATCTGCCATTGACTAAAAGTTTTCTGCCACCCAGTCTTTTTTTATGATATTTAGGGGGCAAGCGAGCAGACGAGTTACCTGATGGAAAGCAACTGCCGTCGCCCATGGAAATCAAGAGTACGTTGCCGGCCTTTATAAGAGAATAGGGAATAGGAATTAGGGTAGTTGGGACACCGGTAAACTCACTCACTGAACGAAACACAGCACAAAGCCGTTTCACGCCAGTTTTCTGTGGGGCCGTGGTATAACTCCGATCGAGCCGGCCCATTCGTGCCGAAGCATGGCTCTACCACGGCCACGAGCAGCCGTTTTATGTACTCAAGATCGGAAAATGTGTCATTGGTACACACCTCCACCCCGGCTTGAACCTGCGCCCTCTCCAGTGCGAACAGAGCGACCTCTGTCTTACCCACTAGGCCACGGACGCTATATACCGGTTATAGCCTAATAGCTAGTCTGCTATACAAGCTATTTTAATGTAATTTGGCACGGATATACTTCGACTCGTTGAAAAAAGGTGTAAAAGATAATTTTATCGCAAAATCACATTGGTGACAGCCCTAGTGATTTAACAAATGTGTAGGTCGCGCGGGATCATTCATATCGCCGGTATTGCAATATTTACTGCCGGGCAGCGCGACGGATTATATTATATTGGTATTAGTTGTAACACCTTGTCAAATAAAGACTTCTAAGTAGGTCCATGAGGGACGATACGGGCGATTACAATGTAGAGCTACGTGATTTTTGGCATGGCATAGTTGAAAGCATGGAGAGTATCATAGCCCATGTTACTGGTTTTTAAAAACATTATATTCCCGAAGGAGATTTCGAGAATATTCACATCTTTATTTTCGAATGTTATTAGGCAAGCGAAAGCTAGTCTACAGTATAATTATCATCCTTAGACTAAACATCTTGTAGTCTCAATTCAGTAAATTGACATAATCCCCTAATCCGACGAGCTTTGGAGATTAACGTTCTCCGAGTTTCCAAGAAACAACGGTACCATGAAAGCTTATAAACTTTTTTTAATGATATTTAGAGGGCTAAACTTTTTTATTATATAAAGTGTTAAATCGCTTCATCGCGTGCATACCTATCAAATATGGTTTGATCTAGACGAATTCTGTGTTGTCTTAGAAAAAAAAAAGCCAATAAAGGCAACACTTAAAATGGAACATCCAAAGAATAATTTTGACCTTTGGTCATTGTGAGAGACCACTACCTCACACCACATTTCACATTACCTAGCAATGGATAGTCGACACAACGTGCAGTTGTCCGTTATCGGACCGGACTATATGAAAGACAGGTAAATATTCCATACATTTCATTTCCTCCGATATCGGATCGGATAGTGTAAAAAGGTTTCACAACCACCATTATCACTCAATAAACGATTGTAATATTAGAGCGAGTGAATCGCATCCGCCCCTCGACAAAACAACGACCGAGCTGCATCTTTCTTTTTCAAGGACTCAAAGAGTAAATTCGCTTCAGCTGTTCTGCCCCCCTAGACAAGTGGCAAGTGATTAAGGTTTACGAAAATCGTTTGGCTTCTTTTTGTATGGGATTGACATATTTGAACGAAAAGTCACGTGATCTAGTCGACGTTCGAAAATGTCAATCCCATACAAAAACACGCCAAGCTATTTTCGTAAATAATAATCGTTTGCCACTTATCTAAGGGTCTGGTCGTCTTTAAAATACGCTCTTAGCTGTAATGGCTCGTCTTCATAACCGGCAATCACAAACGCAAGCACGCACGATTGTGTATTGGGCATACCTACTCAGCTCTGGTCGCCGATTATAGTCTGTAATTAACGCACACGTTGACAAAGTACACCGAACAATATTGCGGACCAAAAAACTGAGTGTGACGCCGCACTATGTAATTGTTTTATTTATACCCGCCTCTGACATTTCGTCCACCGTCCACCGACCCACGACTCACCACAAGTCTAATGATCCGTCGGGAACATCAGTCACTCACTCACAATCTTTAACGCAGTAAATATTGTCCAAAAATAAATCAGTAGTTATAGATAGCATACAAAAAACAAGTAATCACACATTCTGTGCCTCCTTATTTATTGATATTATGGCGGTATCCACATTATGTGTAATAATCCTGCATCGCGCTATCGAAGTTTTCGGAACACGACGGTATATCTCCGACAGCTGAAATGTATCACGTGGGCTTCGGCCTGACCGAGTCTAACACCTCTCTCTTCCTTTAGCCGCAACGCAATTCTCACATTGGTGACCCCGACGTGATTTGAACACACGCAACCTTGTGATCTGGAGTCAGATGATGAGATATCCTCTTCATAACGATTACACCGGACATGTGAGCTTGATCGTGTAGAGGGTATACTCGGCTCTAATCGCCGATCATCAACGCCGAACACGTAGAGCATGCATTCTAATATGTGAAAGTGTTTGTAATACAACTTTACGCATAAACATCTGGTCCGATTTCGATAAAAGACCCGAAAATACACCGTTTCCAATCGATAAACAAATTCTGGCGCAACAAAGAACATATAACTACAACAGGTGAATAATTAAGCATTTACAGGATCGACAGGAGAGACACATTCGCCTTAAAAGTAATCAAAAAGAGAATAAACAAATCACTTTAGCGAAAGCGACAGAAGCATGACTTCAAATTTCTCCTTGATCCGATAACAAAGAACAGACCAGTGCTTAGAAGATCTAGGGTACGTAAGCATTGAGTGAGTGTGATTCCGGGAATCTCAATATAGTCCTCACCAGGAAAGGCACAAGATCAAGCAGACGGGGTTAAATATAGACGCTCTCATCATTCCGATACATACCTAGTGTGTTACTAAGATGATTACTTAGTTACGCGTTATTAATATAAGTTTGACAAGACTTTTGTCGTGAATTCATGTCGTCAACAGGTGTATTCAGATTTTCCAAATAGTTTCAGATCTTTTATAATATTCTGAAAGGTGTAAACGCTAAAACGGTTTAATACGCAAAAGAAAGAGGCCACATTATTTTATGTACATACACAATTTAGACAACACCAAGCAGCCACGTGAATGAACAAAAAGTTTCTGTCTAAACTCTGAAGTCTGAACAATGTTACGCCAACAATTTTATAACACTGAGGCGCCCGGCGTATTCCCTAGGTGTAGCGTACGTTTTAACTTTAATAAAACGCTTTTGTAAAAGCGTACAATATATTCGGAAGCCGCATTAGAATGCAGTCCACTCTTTCAAGCCGTCAGTCTTGTAACCGAAACGGACATTTGAGAGTTGTATTTCAAGCTGCAAGTCTCTAGCGGTACTCCTGGTGTCAGAGCAATATTTAAGCGATTCCTAGGCGAGTCCTCTCGAACGTGAACTTTATATTTTTCCGGTAACGCCAATTTTCGTGGGTTATTCTCGTCAAAAATAGCAATTTCTAAATGCCCTATGCGCATCGATTTCCTGGTTATCCATAGAATGGCTAACATTATGACAATCTAAAACTGCACGTTTACTATTTTAGAGGGCTCGTGGGTTCGAATCCCGCCGACGGAACAAAAAATTTTTTCAAAGTTCCTTGGTCGTGGATGTGTATCATGGAATTAAAATCTTAAATATGTGTATAGTATAAAAGTATTAAATATATTTCCGTTGTCTGGTGCCCGTAACACAAGTCCTTCAGGTACTTACCACGGGGCCAGACTGACGTGGCGTCCGTAGATATTATTATTATTATTATTGTCAGTTAAGTGTAGTTACTATGGTCTACAAGGCTTGCAATTTGCAGTTATAGCACGGGAACATACAAAATGTTAAATGGTCGCATGCCTTTACAGGGACTACCGAAATTATGACCTTAACTTTGATAAACCAAAAACGGCTTAATTCCAATCTAGCATCAGTTCGCGTTCCACGTCCAACCTTTTTATATTCGAGCGATCGCCATATTTCATTAGACAAATTACGATGTAGCGATATACGGGCAGGCGCATCTTTGAACAATGCCATATAAATATAACAATAAGAACTTTTTGTAACGAATATACCGGTCCCGGGGCTGCTGTTGAATTTAAACGCGTCGAGCAGAGGCGTGAGGTCCGTCGCTAATGGTCTGGCCTTGTTCGACTCCCGTATGGAAGTGGTATAGCCGGTGTCCATATACGGAGGATCCTATCGACCGCTCGTCGTCGAAGATGCAGGAATAAAAACCGAATTACGTGGCATACGGGTCGGTTTATAAATACTAATTAAACTGCATTTACATAAAGAGTGTAGTCGTGGGTCGGTGGAATTTTCTGCAACTCCATACGTACCCGTGTCAATGCTCCGTCTGCGTAATCGCGTCGAAGTGTTGATTGCTGATTACCGGTCACCTTCCCAAATTACTGACTACCCACTTTTTGCTACCGAAAAGCAGGTTTATGTAATCCAGGACTATTCATCGCAGACAAAGATTTTTACATTCATTAAAATGTCCTTTTAAGCATTTTTAAATAGACAAAAGTGTAATGAGGCAGGGCCTTTGCAGAACGGAACATAAGCCGCTTAAAGGGGTTCCCGGCGACCTTTTTTGCTGGACCCCGTTGCGCGTCGGTCGGGAACACAAAAACAAAACCCACTTGCATGGCTGCCACCCTCTTTAATTAATTAGTGAAGTCGACGAGGAGCAACGCTTTTAAAATAAACGTGTGAGCGTACTTTCTGGAAATTCGAAGTCGCCATTTTACTTTGAATTTCGTTTTAGTTTCCCGCTCGTTTCATTTTTCAATATTTTGTCTAAATAGCATCTAATGAATTTACTAGATAGCACGTAGATTGCTTCAAAGTAACTTTGATTGGCTAAATGAGAAATGAGGCACTTTGTATCATTCATCATCATCACCTTTATGTTCAGAGTTTCTTCCTTGATTGATTTTCTTTTTCTTTCTTTTATTATTGACATACTTAACAAAGTTTTACCAGTCTAGTCTAAAGTTACCGGTGGTATTTGGGTAATGGTATCTTTTTATCTTGTTATTGATCGATTTTAAACATACCCAAATAAAAATTGGATAAAAAAAGCATTCATACCGTCAGATTTGGGCAAACCACATAAATTTACAAGGCACGGCTGATTTACGGTTACAGCATTACACAATACAAAAATACATGTATATTTTTGTGTCGTGTCATGCGTGCGCTTTGAAGGTCTCGTTCATTAAGTTGGGCATCAGATAGCTCATATCAGAGTGTAAGATTGCGACGGGAGATAACAGACGTTTTTAATGGAGGGGTCAACACAAAGACACGATATCATGCAATTCAAGACATAAGTGAAAGAAGCAGATAACTAACAGTTTAAAAACTGCACAATTTTTGCGTTAATGAACGCTTTTGGACTTAAAAAATTATTTGAAATAATGTAAGTGTAAAATAATGTAGATTAGATGTATAGCTAGATACACTAGTTGGATAATGAAATAGATAAGTTACAAGATTTGTCAAAATTTATGAGAAAAAATTAGTATATACTCGAAGGTACCAAAAATGTTAGTTATTCGCTTCTTCCACTTATGTATTCAATTGTATAACGTATATAGTTGTCACTAGTATCAGTAACAGACATAAATGCAAAAGTCTGCTTGTCCTTGTTTTTAAGACGTTGAAATGATTTTAGTAAAATTTAGTTGGGCATGGGATAGTTTATTATGTAACTACTTAAGTTTATGCATACGGCTTCACTTGAATTTAATTTGAAAATCGCGCAAAAAAACTAACATTCTTGCAAGCCTCTTTTGGAAAAGTTGTGACTTTCTAAGACCAAAGGCGGCCTTTGGGTGCTTAGTTAGATCGTGAAGAAAGGACAAACAAACACACTTTCCCATGGATATAATGATTTTTTTATTAAATATATGTTTCAAACAAGACACACGTTTCTTATTTTACGGTATAACTATTGTACACAGTGTAATGTTAGAAGAAATCAAAACAAATGTGTAAAACGCGTGCAGCTCGTGCGCATACGTTGCGTGCGCCCCGCACTTCAAATATTGAATAACTTTTATTTTACTTACACTTACAGCAAACTGTTGTCTGTTACTTTTTTGTGTGTTCACATTTTTTCATTAATATGTACTAACTAACATAGTGCAGAGAATTGAAAAGAAATGTCTATCATTAAACAATTGATAATACCCATATTATTATGTAATGGGCTAGTTATCTTACATGTTACACTATTGAGAAAGAGGAAAAATATGTATTTTTGTTAAACTTTTAAAAAGGGAGGAGGTTTCTCAGTATGTTTTGAGTTTATTTGTAAAATATATCAATTTGGTTATTAGTGTAGAACCAAGCCTATTATGACTATATTATGATATATAACTACTTATTAGTATAAAACCGGAGTCTCAAATCTAGACTTTAGTCATAAATTATACTAGATTTAAGACTTACTTTGGTATTATACTGGCTTGGTTTTAGACTAATAACTAGTATTTACCTGCTTTAATGATTTATTGTATAGATATTTTCCTAATAGTTGACTGAATAATAAGTTTACTAATTTACTTTAAAAATTTAAAAAGTAAAAAAATGTTTCTTCTTCGTTTTGAATATAGCATATAATAAAATAAAATAAGCCTTTATTCAAAACTATATAAATGTGTTTGGTACTTTTACCTTTTTACATTGTATACATCAAATTAGATTAATTATAAACATTAGTTTATAATTTATCTGACTGCCTTATAAGGCAATCAGATAAATTATAAACTAATATTATTGCTATAGCAAAGTCCTCCCCTAATCTATCCCATAACTGTCTATCCATAGCCTTTCTGTTCCATGTTATACCAGGTATCTCTTTTATTTCGTCCTCCTATCTTTTCTGTTGCCTCCCTCGTCTTCTTTTTAAGAAGGTTTTAGTGACTACCAAATGATTTTAAACAGATAACTTTAGAAAATTTGCTTTATTGTGAGTGTTAATTGTTAGTTACCCCCTCCAAAAAGGCCTTACCGATTTCTACAAAATTTTAGAAATTCATATGCAGTAGGCTAGAAATGGCTTCTATCTCTACTTCTAACATTTCAATTATTTCTGAAAATTTTAGATAGTCTTTAAAACTTGAGAACAATGCCACTTGTTTTGCAATTTGTTTATGGATATGGACAGGTTTATATGAGAAATGTGATACAAAGTTCACATGGGTCATACAGTATACTAAATATAACAAACTAAGAAGTGACCAGTATTTGAAACACTTAATATTATGGGAGTCACAGAGAATAGTAAATTTCTAAATAGTTAATTGGTTGAAAATTGGCTGCAGCATGGATATTTTCATTTGTGTTTCATTGCATGCATTAAGTGATAAATATAAAATTTTCATATATAATTAAAAAAATAATTGATAAAGTGATAATACATAAATTCACCCTCCCAACTTAATATAAGGATGTAGATCAGGGTTAAAAAGTTATGTTTAAGCTTTGGGGTTGAATGTTTTTATTTCATTATTATCTCACTCATGTTACTGTGCCATAAATAATAAAATCTAATCTGTACTAAATGGTATTATGTACTAACCTGTTCTGGGCAAAAATATCCGAATGCGACCATTCCAAATAGTGAAAGCAGCAGACAAAACAATATCACTTTACGAAGCCTGGATCTTGGCTCCATTTTTTTAATTTCATAAACACCACTAGGCAGAAAAAGGGCAAAATCACTACCTACTTGCACTGATACACTTTTTTGCATTTCGTAAGGTTGCATGTCTCATTTTTACAATTATTTCGTAAACAAAAACACTCCAACGAATTTCTGTCCTTCTTCATTAATCCGTATATATCAAAACTAAAGTTCGGTCTTGTGTTATTATCATTGTTTATTAGTTCGATAGATACGACTTCGATAACATTGTTTTGCTGATATCACAAGATAGGCGTTACGTCGGTAGCGAGACCACAACTACAATGAACAAATGCGTCCAAGTAGTGCAAGTCTGACAGAGTTACGGGCACTTATTATTACCAGCATTATCAATAAACACAACAAATTGGATGAATTATTTTAAGCTACACTTGAATATAGAAATAGTAAGTAGCTGCCATTTACTAAATCACTATTTTTAACACAAAAATTGTTTATTACTACATTTTTGTACTTCGCGTAAATACAAAACAATCGAGATTCGAGCTCCAGTTTGACAATTGACATTGACATAAGGTAAATGACAACTGACTGACATTCAATTTGACTTTTTTTAAATATTTTTAACTTGGCCAAAAGAATGATTACATGGAGCTTTAAAGTATGAACCAAAATTATGGCGGGTGTACCTCACCGAGAGCTCCCGACGAGAGATTGAGTCTTGTCGCTTGTGGCGAGACTTTGGCTCGAGACTGACAGGCGAGTTTACTCATCTACATTTCCGCACTCGCACGGTCTCGCTGTGTCTCGGCGAGAGTGTACACCCACCATTACGTTTACACTAGTGTCTGGTGACTGACTGGTGAGTCCTGAGTCCTGACTGGCATTGAAGTGAAAATGTAGACCAGCCACTGGCGAGTCGCGTATACTAAGATTTTATATGGGATTTTACAACTCCACCTAGCGATAAAATTTTTGTAAACGCGAAACGTGTTCACGGTCGAATGTAAAAAAAAACTCGCATTCGGCACTCTAAAAACTGTAAAATCAACACGGGCGCGACACGGCACCATTACCGTTCCGCAGCTGTGTGCATGTGAAAATGCATTAAGCCACTGGCAGTACTTTAACTGCAACGAAATTTCAGGTATCTTGATTAAAATGTTAGGAACCAATTTTTTAAATACTGCACGTGAACCATACACTTTATCGTTGCTCTATAACTTTCGTCTTATTTATGTACAGTACGCCTATCATGTAGCTAGATCATGAGCTTGAAGAAAGTTTTGTCGATAGCGACTACGTAATTTTTTTAGTGTGAAAAATCAAGTTCGGCAAGTGATCTTTAGAGGCGCTGTAAAATTTACACATTTTTTAAAAATTGACGTATTCGCTAATCGCTATCGAATATCGACAAATACCATTGCTTTAAGCCTACGGTGAAGCCACAGGGCCGCCGTTAGCCTGGCCTGGCGCAATTTCATTTGGCGCGTAGCGTCTAATTTTATCCAGCGCACTATGCTACGCTAACTGCGTCTATCACAAAGCACAATATAATAGGTACTGTACTTAGTACTTACTACTTACATTATACCTTTTATAATTTATAATTAGTACTTATAGCTGTAATAATATAATTAGTATGTACTAAGAAGTTTTTTGTGAAGGTAATTTATTTTATTCTTACAAAAATAATGAATCATCAACAATGTCTATGAGTTTTAATTCAATACCAATGGAACTTAATACAAGTTCACAGTTATTGTAAAAACAAACAGTGTAGGTTCTAATAAAGAGAATAAAAACGGTTCTCCCAAGGAGTAGACATTTCAAGCTTGTAAAGCCATTCCTAAAATAAATTGTTTTACAGTATAATTCAAATGTAGGTATACTAACAATATCTAACTAAATTAAGACAAAATGATGACACTTTCCCGAGAATGTCTTAACTTATTAAGGAAACAAAATAAAGAACAAATTAAAAATTATAAATCCAAATAAAAATGTTTAAGAATTTGATTGTATTTCTATACTATTCTGGTACAAAACTAACAAAAAGGCACTTTAAAAATTATTAGGGTCGGTAAATATTCCAAATAAAATATGCATTTCATAATATCGAATTTCTCTCGTTACACTGATGACACTTCACTTAATTAACATTTTGTTTTCTTTTATAAAATATAATATATTATGTACATATTATGTTAAAATATGAAGAAAAATACATATCTATCTCACTTTAACATATCAAAAATAATTAACTCAACTGATAGTAGGCATACCGTATGATAATAAACAGTGACATAAAGTTGTAGTATACATATTATAGTTGAATACAGATTAATGATGCCACGAGAGAATTCTTGTAATTGTAAAATTGTATACAAAACTTCCACACCCGGTGATTACAAGTCTTTTGATATAAAAGTTTCACTATCTCATGACATTTCATATATCTGGCATTGAATCAAACACTGATTACTGGGTATCATAAAACTGCCCTTGCACTAGTTATAAGGATGACATATTTTCTTTTTACAAACTTCATTAGTCCCTATTAACACAAGATGATCTTCTCACCACAGAATTTCCTAGTTAAAATTACGTTATATTGATTCAGTCCACAAATTTGAAATAAAGTCCACAATTCCACACAACTCATGCGACGAAAACACATGACAATTTATGACAATTAAAGTTCTGTTCACTAGTCATTTTGTTATTAATGTTCTTCAGTACAAAATATTTTTAGCACATTTAATTTGTTGAAAGTTTTTATTAGTGAAGCACTGTTTAAAACAACGATAACTATTTTTACATAATTGTTCAAGTTGACAAGCGACTATGCCGAGTCACATAGTTTATGTTTCTCATTCGCGTTCAACTCCCATACACTTGCTATGTGGTACCAATCATTGCTCGAGTACTAGTTGTCTATGGAGAGAAGCCAGTTCTCAATCACTTGCGGCTCCTATTAGTTCCGGGGACGCCCACGGCCGCGGGATCCATCGCGATCCTGAAACAATAAAGATACCACTTACAGTTTCTCAGCTAATAGATATTATGTAGTCTCACTAATACATAAAGAGAATTATATGCATTGAATATGCTACAGGTAACAAAGTATTTACATAAGTCTATCTACAACTGTAGTCTTCAGTGCCATATAGACAACAAAATAACAGATCTTATCATAAGTAGGACTTCACATTTTTCGAAACCAAAACTAACCTTGTGATGTGATCTGAAGTTGGAGTCGCGATCACGGTACCCGTGGTCCCTGTTGTCGCGATCGTCACGATGGTCACGGGGGTCTCGAGCGTCACGTGGGTCGCGATGGTCGCGAGGATCCCGGGAGTCCCGGTGGTCGCGGTGGTCTCGGGAGTCGCGGTGATCACGGGGGTCGCGGTGATCGCGGGGGTCGCGCCCGTCCCGCGGCTCCCTGCCGTCCCGGTGGTCGCGGCCGTCCCGTCCGTCGCGGTGCTCCCTGTCACCCCTGTCACGCCCGTCGCGACCCTCTCGACCGTCACGCCCGTCGCGGCCCTCGCGCCCGTCTCGACCGTCGCGGTGATCGCGGTAGTCCCTGTAGTTCCGATATCCTCGCCCGCCCTCGTGCTCATCGCGGGGCTCCGGGGCGTGCTGGGGCACCTTGCGCGAGTCCTCCTCCTCCTGCCTCTTTTCGTAGTGTATAAAGTCGTCGAAGATTGACGTGGAGTGACAGTAGCTGTGCATGATGCGCAGCACTTGCAGCCCCTTCGCGTGAGGTACCTCTTGGGTGTCGCGCGAGTTCGTCACAGGCTTGTTCTCGTTGTTCTCTAGCTTAATGTGTCGGAGCTGCATGTTGGGAACGTCCTTCACGTAAATCCACCTGACGCGGAACTGCCCCTTCCATTTATCCTGCGACCACACGCTCGAGTTGGAGTTGTAGTCGACGGCGCTCGTCATCCGTGCCATGCCGCAGAAGTGGCCGCTGCCGTTCACCGAAAAGAACAGGTAGACCATGCCACCCTCTCTCTCCCTGTCGCGGAAGGCGGAGTCGAGCCTCTTGTTGCCGTGCTCTGTGCTGCACCATATCTCGTACTTGATACTGCGATGTATGTCATCCTCGGAGTAGGACTTGATGACGAAGAAGCGCGCCAGCGGGGCGCTTAGATCAAACTCTTTGGGGTTGTAATCGTTTTTCACTTTCAGCTCGTCCAGGATGGGATGGGGTGGGGGCGCCGGCGCGTTGGCCACTGGCACGACGGGAGGCGGACCGGGCTGGGCAGGCCGGGGCTGAAGCGGAGGCGGAGCCCGGGGAGCGTGGGCCCAGGCCGGCGGCGGTTGGTGCTGCGGCGGTGGACCGCGGTGCATCTGCGGTGGCGTCTGCTGCGGCACTGGCTGTGGCATCGACAGCGGCGCAGGTACCGGCGGCGGCTGCAGGTTAGTCGGCACAGGCGCTGTAGCGACAGGGGCGGTCTTGCCCATGTCCCACGTGTTAATGTCCATGTTATGTTTACCCGGCACGATCGGCGGCGGCGGCATCCCCGGGCCCTTCTTCTTTAGGACCCCGAACTGGGACGCCGGCGCTGGCTTAGCCGGCTGGCTGGCTATCGACGCCCACGTCATCTTTTTAGGTTGTGCACTCGAAATATCCTTGATGTCGGGGCCACGCTCCTTGTCCAGCTTGTGCTCTCCGAGGGAGAGGGACTGCACTCCCGTCTCCACCGCTTTGACGCCATCCGGCACGTACAGAGCGTCCTGTCTGTAATAATCATCGGCGTACTGCTTCGCGCGGCCCAGCTGCCCCCATGTCGAGTAATCTCCATTGCCCGGAAAATAATTAACTGGCTGTCCGAAGGCCGCGGTGGAAAATGGTGTTGATGATGGTCCAAACACACCTGAAACAAACAAATTTGACTACTATTATTTTGAATTGTGTCTTAATTGGTAAGTTTTGATATGCATACAACAGCATTTAATTTTTTTCTTTTAGTTTAAACATCTTCAAATCTAATTCTTAGGAACATGGTGTAAGGCAAGAGGACATAAGACAATGTCAATTTTTAAGAGAAATTGGACAATGTTTGGTTCAATTATATTTTATATTTGCAACCAAACATGAGAAGTCCTCATCTTATATGGAATAAATACTAGCTACCATCCATTCCATAGGAATCCTGAGGATTGTATCCTCCAAGAAAAGTCATTGGGTCTGTTCCATTGCTGGACCATGTTCCATCCCCAACTCCAAAGGCTTGATAAGGAAGTGCTGTTGTACCATAATAACCTGAAACAATATTATACTATTTTGTAAATTAATGGGACTTTCAATAATCGTTAGCAAGGACTATTATTATAATACTAATATATTTTTTTAAAGATCTATTGCTGATTGATATTTGACTACTTAGGAGTTCAATTTTATGGTTTCTATTGGCTTCCAAATAAAATAAATATATAGTTGCGATCTTGAGATTACCAGCCCGGCAAAGATAATTGGTTTGTCTCTTCATCTCAATTGAACCTATTGCACATGCTTTTTTCTTTCATGTCTGTCGACAAAACTACAGATAATTATTGTTTTGTTTTCAATCTTTGCTTTTTTTTTGTCTACAAACCCCAATGTTATTTGTCCACCACCACCGTCAACCGAGAACAAGATTATTTTGGCCTCATGAAATTCCACTCTATGACATAGGCTACGGCATGAGCGCTAGACTAATGTCGATAAAAAATTAAACAAGCCTAGGTCATAAAGTGGCATTTTCTAGTGGACAAACCACCTTACATGATAACTAATTTTTATCAAGATTTTGATACATATTATGAGAAGAATCTACAGTTTTTTCGATGCTAGTCTACAAACGAGAATGTGTTAGGGAAAATATATATTTGTTGATATTGACATTTATGACTATGCTGTATAGTGACATATCTTGTTGGGGTATCTTAGTTGGGATGGAGTTAGTAGCATAAAATGCATGATAGTATAATATGTGAATCTGTAATATATAATATTGTTTATTGTTTGTTCTGCATGTAAGGCTGTTCTTAATTTGTATATCCTATAGCTTATAATGTACAGCAGATACATAACTTTTCTGTTGTTACTCGTAAAATATGTTTATTAATAATATTGATAAACTGTACACCATGTTTGTTATTATAATCTTTAATGGAGTCCAACAATGTTGATAACTCATTCAACCAGATTGTAACAAATGTGTTTCATTAAGAAATAATGATCTGAACATAAAACCTTATCAATAAGCTGCACAGAAAATTTGTTATTTTGTTTTCTTAATAATATTCTGTGGTGTTCATAATGCAGTATGCTAATTCTCATTCTTCTTACATTAACTTTCAATGAAGAGGGTACAGGGCAGCTAAGTTGATGATAATATAATGAATGAAATGTTTGTATGACATCCATACTAATCCATTTAAAATAGTAATTTTAGTGTTCTAAGGCAATGTTGGTTGTATAAAACAATCTAATGGGAAAAGTGAAGGCTTTTGCCTACAAGGCATACACCTTAAGAAAGAAAAACAAAACAAACAAAGGAAAAAAAACTATAGCTTGAGGTCTTCCTCTGAGGCTATGAATAAATGAAAAATCTGTAGCTACCTGCTGCACTGTAGGGATCGGCCGCTGACGAGATGGGTGGTGCATATGAGGGTTGCTGCTGATGGCGCCATGACACCTCAGCCAACTCGTCTCCACCACTCTCTAGCTGCTCCTTAGGTACATTTGTCACTGTAAACATGATCTTCTCATAAATATACAACTTATGTATATGAGCTTCTGTTTTAATTAAAAAAAAACAAAATTAAAATATAATAGATATATTAGATATTTATATTTAAAAAAGATTCACTGTCCTGTAGCCTTTTTAACACTGAACAGAATGGGTGTAAGATATTATTGAATTTTGTGTGGGAGTTTGGTGGGAGGTTACTTAAATGGCTTTTCATTATCCTATTGTTAAATAATTAGCACTCTTACTATTTTACTGTTTTACTAGAAAGTATTCATTGGGATACTATTAGACTACATAATTCAATAATTTTCAATATAAAATTTAGTGTACTTACTCTGTAAAGCTTCTTTTTAAATTCATGAACAATTGTCTACTTAATGTATTAAATGTGAGTGGGTTGATAGTGTTGTATTAGTAAAATATTTTATACGCAAGCCGACCGGTAAGTATCGTTCTAGCTATCACAAAACACCTGCAACGTCATAAAGTACGACTTTACCTTGGTTCCCTTGTCCTTTCATCCGCTATTCACCCCAAATACATGAAACAAGAAAAGTAGAGTTTAATTTTATCACAATACTGTTTATATCACGAAATATTGAATGAATAAATGCGTAAAGGCGAACTACCTGATCTGACACGCCTGCTGACATTGGCCGCGATTTTCGTTTATTGAATCTTTATAAAGTCTTTTTTTCACGACAATATTTATTTAAATCACATGTGTTTCACTAAAAAGTGTCTCTGTAGTCCGGTTATCACTAAAAATTACTTTGAAAGTCAATATTGTACAAAGAAACGCAGAACTTCCGAAAAGGAAAAGGAACGATCACGGACGTCGAACGTAGCAATGGCGACGTTAATGTTGCCACCTTCTATTTGTTTTATTAAGACTTCCTTTAAGCATTTCATCATAATCGAACGCTAAGACTGTTATAAGTATATTAATTTCATCAATATATTCACCTCATATGCATTTTATCAATGACTGTGTTCACTAATTCATAACTTAGTTCTTTAACCGTGTATTTCCTTGACCTCAGTTTACATAGTTGTTGCCATTTGAAAAAATCATCATCTTCCATTCAAACAATTTTGTAACGTAAAAAATAAATTATGTCAATGTCAAGTGTTACTTGTCAATGTCAATTTACCCGCTAAAAGAAGTAAAAGAAGATATTGTGGAGTTTTTGGATTTTAGTTCAGAACAAGTTCAGAAATTTTAATTTAAAGTATAACAAATTATTGACTATAAACAACGGTATTTTGATAAGAATATTGGTGTTAAAATAATTAATAAATCTAAATACTTGAAAAGCATATATACAGTCAGCAATGCTTTTAAATAGGACGAGTTTTAATTTCAATTAAATTTTAAATTTGTATTTGTATAGCGTTCTTCAAAAAGGTGAAATTAAATCAGAAATCATGTCTACACGATCACAAAAGAAGAATCAACAAAAATCACAACCAGAACTTCATACAAACAAACATATTACTAATTCTTGGGTGTTATTGGTTAAGGGTAGGTTTCTGCTCAAACGGCCTGTACTTATCAGTATTTTGTCTACTATAAAGTGAAATTTATTTATTACATGAGAGCTTTAGAGCGTGTGCTGGGTGCCCGGAAAACTCGATCATCGCGACATGAACCAAAAATTATAGTTCTAAATTTTAGATTTTAATTTGGATTTTCTCTGTAACTTTTAATTGTATTTAACATTTCCATTTCATTTTTATATGTGTATTCACTATTTTATGGGTTTCTCGCCTGAATTAATTGATTATTATTATTATTACTATTGTCTTTGCTACAGATGAATTAAGTAAGAATGAGAACTTTTCTATTACAACTCTTCCTCATCCGTCTCATGGAAGCCCCAGTAAATTCTGTGTAGACATGTCAAACAAGAAGATGTATGAAGTAGTCACATACAAGGAGCCATATCGGTCCTGGTTTATTGGAGAATCAGTGAAATCCAATGGAGACCTTCTAATGGTTACGCCTTTCAATCCAGTATTTCTTGGTATGTGCTTAAATTCATAAATTATAAGGCCAAAATATTGTTTTATTCAGCAGTAAAGATGATCCATATTTAAGTTATTTACTTTTGATAATTTAATCTGATTCTAATTGAAATTGTTTTAGTGCTACCAAGGTTGAGGGAACAGTGTAAAAGCCGTGCTATACCTTTAGAAGATTTGCTGTCTGAAAAGGGGTTTAATAAAATCCTAGATCTAATAAGATTGGATGAAGTAGCTGATGTTAAGGTAGAAAATTAATCATGTTTTACGAGAGTTTGAAGGAAAAAATCCCTAGGTCTATAGCTAAAGTCACCTTTTAATTCAAGTATAGATGGGTTTGTCAGTCAACTTCTGTAGACTGTGCCTCTTAAGTTTCAATTTTGGACCGTCCCACCATGACTCCTTGCCCTTTGTCCCGGAAAATAATTAATATACTATAATATTCATATATTTGTTTGTTTGTCTGTCTGTCTACTACTTATTCAGGCTTAAACTGCTGTACAAATTTTACTGAAATTTGGTGTGGATATATGCTGTGTCTGACTGTCTGACCCCATACAGCCAAGTCCCAGATGTCAAGTTGGGAACACCTTTTTTGAAGTTATATTTTTTTACACAATTATTATGGGATTAACAGTACTGTAATCAGTGTCACATTTACCCTGTAATGTTGTCCTTACTAACCAAATATTAAATGGTCATTCATGACTCAATAACAGTTTTACACAAAACCTTTTTATAATGAATAGTAATCACTGTTATTGTGCTAGTTATAAAATAGGTGAAGGTAGGCTTCAAATTTAACTATTTTTAAAAAATATTTTAATTTTTTAAGGTAGTGGGAGATATAAAGGCATTCAAATATAATGAAGAGAAGGTCATTAACTGGTTGGAAAAGAGGGTCAGAAGGTTGGCCAATGTATTAAAAGAAAGGAACATCCATGTCACTTCTGGAGCTGCATCTGCTACGTTTGTATCCAGCAGTATAAATGACATTGATCCTGGTAATTTTTTTTTTCATATACTAAGAGAGGAGGCCTTTGCCCAGCAGTGGGACACTATAGGCTGAATATAATAATAATATACTAAAGATTTGATTAATTGAATTTATATTTGCTGTGATGGATTTGGAAAATAGAAAATCCAGAAAACTTAATTTGTGTGTAACTTAATTTCTGTAGTGTTGTGTACTAGGCCTCTTGGTTCATGTTGAATTTCTTTTTTTTTAAATTTATTTTGGCAACAAACAGTCATACATATCACATTACATAGAAAGAAACAGTATTTTCACTAAACAAGCGCGTATTTTTAGTAGTACTTCAGCTATAGAAATAAATTTAAATTTTTCATAAAATAAAAGCCTATGATTGATAAGTAAAGTGGAATTAAAAATATAATTTTATATTTTTTTAATTTGTTCCGATAAAAACGCTTTTTACATTCGATTAAAATCATGTCAGTAGTAATTTAAGGTGCTTATGGGAGAGGGTTCAAATATTCTCATCTACGAATAAAAATGATTTTCACTATACTGCCGTGCTTAGGAAAAAGGCAGTAATGTTCACTTATTGCTTTTTTTAAATTTCACAGCCAAAATGTTTTTTCAATGATTTTACGTTAATCTCGTATACAATTTTAC